>JAASFJ010000046.1:0-54438 GCA_023333755.1 Globisporangium uncinulatum | reverse complement strand
GGCGCTGCACCTTGTTGGCGAAACTGTCGAGTCGGACGACGATATTGAGTAAGACAAGCTTGTGCTCGTTGCCTGTGTTTTTGTCTTTTTGTGTTCTCTTTTTGAAACAGCTGGTTTTTGTATATCAGTATCCGTTATAAGCGGCGGTTTACGGTATGACGTTAAAGTCGCAGTAAAATTGTCATGACTTTGGCATTAAAGATCATGAACGCCATCCGATACCAGTCATGATTTTCGAATTTGACCCGTACAAGGTGATCCTGGCGCTGGGGGGGGGCGATTCTGGGACCGCCTGCTCCACCTGCAGCTGCAACAGCGACGGCAAGGGCCGCCATCGGTCTCGCTCACTTTTAGCTGCCAGACAAGTCGCTGATGCCACTGCTGCTGTTGCACCTCGCGTGGGGGCTTCGAAATCCCTTGCCAATCAACGCCAGCACCGCACTCTCCGATACTTGCGATGGCGTGGACGCTGGGTCGCACGACAACTGCAGCTGGTAGCGATTTCCATCGGCGCCAGTATCGTACGCTAGAGATGTTGCAGCGACCGGAGACCTGCAGTTGACTAAGCTGCGTTCTGCAGCCTCGACAACTTCCTCGGATGCTCTCACTCTTGAGCCGAGGGCTGCGAAAGTTTGCCTTCCAGTGCACGATATCGTACTGACGACCGCAGCGTTACCGCTGGAGGTGTACACTTGTTGTTGTGAGTGACTGGCGGTCGTAGTGTGGCCACCATCACTTCGTCGAGCGCCACAAGTGAGGTTGGATGCGCAATGCGAACGATGAATTCTGTGTCGAGAGCCACAGTGTTGATGTTCCACTCGCTCGACAACAACTGGACTGCGACAATCGCAAGCGCTATGCTCTCCTCTTCCAGTCATTGTTACCTCGCCACTTCGGTGACCACTTGGACTTTGCAGCACGAGCAAAATAGCACCCAATCTTTCATCGCCGTTAGCTTGCACAAGCTCGCGGCGAACAAAGTGTGGATGCGCTGGCAATGGGTGAGTGCGTCGAAAGCGCTGCCACAACACTTGAGCTGTTCCCAGAACTCCAGATTGCTGTCGCCAAGGTGGATGCCGCCGAACTGTACAATGTCGCGACTTTGCGAAGCCGTATGAGGCAAGGTCCCACAGTCTCATTTCCGGCCTGGTTGTCCAGTTGTCTGGGTGTCGTGACTCGCATTAGAGGCATCGGTGGTCGCCCGATCTGACGCTTCCTCTAATCAACTCAAAGACGAGAAAGGAGGCGAGATTTCTCGCTCCAAGCGCCCAGAGTCGACTCGTCTTTTGACCTCATCGCCTCTGGCACCCGAGCCTTCGAGGCAGCGTGCGCAGCGGGCTAGCTCCTCCCTCCTTCTTCATTCATCTCGACGGTGGCTCGAACAGAATTGCTCTTGCGAAGAGCGAACCCATGAGAGGCCGTGGTAACACTGATCAGTGTACTGATGCACTCTTGTCGCTCAAAGAGATCAACTCACTGGTGTACACAGACAACTGCACACATACTATATTCGCTACTAGTACTACAAACATCGCCTAGAACACCATGATCTCTTCCAACTCTGTCGAGGATCGCATGACCTCGTGCAGCAGCTCTACGTCTTGCTCGCGTAATGCCACTGGCCGCGCGAACGGCTCGAACTTGAGAGCAGTCTCGACCTGAAGCTGTACCTTGACACTGGTGTATCTGGCCCCGGTCTTGGCTTTCCGCGTGTCGAACGAGCGCGCACTGGAGAGGTCGACAGCGACCTCGTCTGGGGTGTCTGGGAAGAGCGACACGTCCTCTGCGCTCGGGTCAGGCGCGTACGGACGCCACATTGTGCCTCGGCGCTTGTAGTCGAAGCGGCGCTGGTTGTTGTTCGCCTTTGTGCGGTGGAAGTGGCAGAGACTGTGGTGGTCGCCCGTGAGCTTTGGCGCACGCAGGTTCCAGCACCGCTTGCCCCAGTAGCGGCACAAGCCGACGCTTTCCTGGAGCTCGGCGTAGATGTGGTCAAGTGCAGCATCGTCCTTCTTACGGGATCCGCGCGGTCGGCCGCTCTTGCCACCGGGTATCTTTGCTTTGGTACTCCGTTGTGAAGACGGAGATGGTGATTGCGAATTAGTACGCGGCCTGCGAGATGGAGATGCCACCGACGACCTCCGCACCAGAGAATCAGTGTACGCGTGCTGCTGCACCGTCGAGTCCATCGTGACCGAGACAAGCATGAAGTCCATGACGAGGTCGTCGAAGACCGCTGGTGGTGAAGCAGGAGCACGTGCGAAGTCTTTGTCGCCGATAGCGTAGTCGCTGTCGGCGTCGAAGCTAGCGAGACTGACAGTGTCTGACATCGCTAGCCACGCTGCGTCCTGTGCGCGTTCAACGCCTGTGGCGATGCCAAGGTTGTAGCTGCATGCACTGCTCAGCGTCGCCATCGTTCAGCTTTGTGTGAAGTAGGTGCGTTCTGGACCTAGTGTGCTCGTTGAAGCGAATTGAGAAGTGAAGCGCATACCAGACAGGTAACAGCCTTCCTTTGTTTGCTTATGCGCATGCTTGTAAAGCGCAACTCAGGACTTCCAATACACACAGTATCGAGTGCCGTGGACTGGAGACAGCACGCTTTTGTGACGATGCGCTGCAAAGGTCCAGACCCTCAATCTTCAAGAGTTGCGGGCACCTGCCTAACACCCCCTTGTAATCAGAGAGTCTGTGCGCCGTCGTCACTGTCTGCAGCTGGCAAGCAAGGGACATCCACCGGGATGTTTTTTCCAGGCCAGCCAGTCGTTCCGTCAACATCGTCCAACAACGACGACAAGAAGCGCGCGTGGTGTGCTGGCGCTTACCCGCCCGTTTGGATTCCAAGGTACTCCTGGGTCGATAAGTCTGTGATGTTGCGAAGGCGTGTCTGGCTCCTGATCAGGACAGTCCCGTTGTACCCAACACACATTTACAGTACACCTCCGTCTTTGCTGTGCCGTCACCATGTCCCAACGCAACACATTTCGGCGGTGCCACCATCTCCATCGTGTTCCCTGAATCTGAAGTTGCATGCGCTCGCTCGATCCTCGAGGAAAGTCGTCTCGAAGAGCAAAGCAAAGTGCCTTCGCTTCGCTAGAGAGACATGGTCCCTCTCTTTCTCTTGCTCTCTCAAGACTCAGCGACCTCAAAGTCGTGGTTTGCCGACCTGAGTTCTGCAAGTCGCTGGCTGCGGCGGGTGAACGAATCAAGAGAACAAACAGAGAACAGACGTTGACGTTGCCAAACCAGACTGTCCTGTCCGTCGCCCTTTTGAGCGGTAGCCTTGGCAGAGTGGTCGCGACCTGGAACTCACCGACTTGTGCCCCATCCATTCGGCCAAGAAATTGGCCGAATTTCTCCAGTCCCCCGCACCCACGCTGCTTATTTCGTCACCCTCGCCTCACCTCTTGGACTCCCCCAGGACGGTGGCGATTCTCGTGACACGTCTAACGCCTCGCAAGCCTCCTCCTTGACCTGCAAGGCTCAGGTTTGGGCCCACCCCCTTCGAGCGCAAGGCATTGACGCAACTCCAAGCTCGCGCGATCGATGCGGGCGTGAAGGAGGCAGTGTCAGTATGAACGGTGTGGCTGGGAGAGCCCAGTTGCACTGGCGGCGCATTTCGCCACTCGAGTATGAGTCCGCTTCGATGTCGTTTGGTCGCGAAGACTCTCATCAAAGTCGTCGAAGCGCCAAACGGGTGAGTTTACAAAAGAACGCTGCACTGTTCTTGTCCGGTGGCACAAACCGAAGGCTGACACGTTCAACAATGTTGTTGTTCGCCTTGAAATCCCATCTCACGTCGCACGAACCACTTCCTTTTCCTTCTCCTCGACGGGCAGGCATCGAACAAGCATCTCTGCTGACTTTGTTGACTGCCATGCCCATGACCAGGTCTCGTCCGTCGCCGATGGCGACTGCAAATGCTGCCGAGGCAGTCATCGCCCCAGTCCGACGACACCTCCATCCAGCCAAGATCGAACACACAGCACCCGATACGAACACTACTGAATAGCCTGAACGCGCGATCACAAGAGTGACGACTGCGCTCCGGCGCCTTTGAAAGCGTTCGAATGACAAGCACCCTGTACGGATTGAGGAATCCAGGCTAGCTATCGTCTGTTGCATCCACCCAAGTGCGGAAACAGCTCACGCATGCACTTGGAGGGTGCACGATACCAAGAGATCGGGGCCCGCGTGACCATCTACTATTGCAGTCTCTACGCCTGGGCAGCCGCCGCCGCCGCAGCAGCCGCCGCGTCACCCGGCGCCTCGGCGTCTCCGTACGTCAGCGCGCGCTTCTCGCTGATCTCGCCCAGCAGCTCGCGCGCGACCTCGTTCTCCAGGAAGCGCTGTGCAAGCGCTTCGCCGAGCCCCTCGGCCTCGGAGCACGGACCCGAGATCGATTCTGTCGACAGAAGCGAGTTGGAGAGCGGGTGTGTGAGTGTGTCGCTAGTCTGTCTATCAGTCAGCCAGCCACTTGGTTAAGAGGAGGAACGGACCTTGCACACGGCGCGTGCCGTCACGCGAGAGGACCGTCGCGGTGAGCGTGAGCGTGTCGCCGTCCAGCGTCGTGTGCACTCCCATGGCGATCTTGAGTGTGCAGCACGCAACGACCAACCACAGTGAGGCGAGGCGACTGGGGGAAGTGTGTGATATCTACAGCATCCGTACCTGGCAGCCGCCTTCCAAGTTGTACAGCAGACTCCGCTCGGCCGTGCAGAGCTGCGCCGACGGCTCGTCCTCGATCTTCGCGAGCATCTCGAGCATCTACCAAGACCAGTCGATCGCAGTGATCACACGTCAGCGCTTATAGACTCGACTCCAGGAGCAGAGAGACTGTTCGTCAACCACTACACGCGAGCGGCACCTCGGCGTCGTCTGCGCGGCACTCGATCCCGATGCTCCCCTGGCCCACACCGGTGCCGAACGTCTCGAGCGGCAGCAGCTCGTCGATGCGGTCGCCGAGGCCGCCGCGTCGGAAGCCACACGCCGCCACGATGATCGCGTCGTAGTCGTCGTGCTCGTCCAGCTTGGCCAAGCGCGTCTGGATGTTCCCACGCACGGTCTTGATCTGGAACGTTGGGAAGAGACTGGATACGGCCACACGCAGTAGAAACGCACGTCTGTCAGCTCCTCTACTCGCACGGAACCAGCCCTTGTCGGCCACGAACCAACCAACCTGCGCAAGAGCGCCTCGCGACGCAGCGAGCTCGTGCCGATCGTGCTGCCTTCTGGTAGCTCTGCCAGGCGCGTGACGCCATTCTGCTTGTGCTTGGGGTGGATAACAGCCGCGTCCTCGGGGCTCTCGCGCTTCGTGATGCCACCGAGTACGAGCCCAGGCGGCAACGTCGTGGGCATGTCTTTGAGCGAGTGGACCGCCAAGCGCGCAGTGCCCGCGAGCAGCGCGTCCTGGGGTTCGGATCATCCGTTCAGTAGCAATCATGGCACGCCGTTCGTCAGTGCTCGCACAGCACGTCGCGGCTCATCCAAGCAGCACCAGCGACGCCCTAGGAGGAGCTACATGTACTAACCTCGAGGCTTTTGGTGAACAGGCCGGGGTTTGTCGTTGTGCCGAGCTCCATGAGGTGACGGTCGAGCACCTGGTCCCCGACCGTGTCCTCGTGTCCCACGAGGAAGGTGATGTCCGGGTACAGCGCCTGCAGCACACAGAGAGACGCAGGTGCGCACGTGGGTGTAAGGGGGATGACTGAAGCTTCACATGCTCGCGACTGCCAGTGGGGAAGGAGGAAGAGAGGGGAGAGCGCACCTGCAGTTTGTCGATGACCTCGTTGGTCTGCACCATCGCCAGCTGGCTCTTGCGGGAAGAGACGTAGATCGTCTGGGTCATGGTGGCGGAGGCGGTGGGGGCTCGCTCGAACAGGTGGAGAGCTTGGATGGGTGGGTGAATGTGCCTTCGACTGTGGCGACGGTATTGACAGCGATGAGTTTGATTACCTTTTTTTCATCACTATCATCAACTTTGCGGTTCGTTGACAGGTATAGTGAATGACACAATAATTTTGTGAGGAGTCCCAAAGTGACGGTACACACGCATTAATTTTGACACGCGAGCACATGCGGTGCTGGTTGGTGGCGTCCCAGGCGCTGCGCGCCTCTCGCTCCATTGCACGGAGCTCTCCGCGTGTGCAGCTGCTGGATGCTCGAAGCGAACTCAGAGACGCATCGACTGCGGGAATATCAGGTCTCCGGTGCTTCTCTGTGGCCACCACGGGTGCCCCGACCCCCATGGTGCTCCAGTACCTCGAGCGCAAGCGTGAATACCCAGGTGCGTACCGCTCTAGTGAGCTCTCCATCCTCTTCCGTGTTGGTGCCCATTACATGGGTTGTATGGGGAGTTGAGGCTGAAGTACTACGGCATTGCCTTGCACTCTATAGACTGCATGCTGGTCTTCCAAGTCGGCGACTTCTACGAGTTCTTTGGCGACGACGCACGCAGAGCTTCCCATGTGCGTGTGTGCGAGTGTGGCTCTTGTGTATACTCTACAAAGCGTATAAGAGCGTCGGCAGGAGGAGAGACTGACGCAATGCTCTCTCGTATAGCTGCTCAACCTCGCGCTGACGAAGAAGTCCAAGCAGGCGACTGAGCTGGAGGAGATGTGCGGCTTCCCTCTCACGTCGCTTGACGCGTACGTCGAGAAGCTTGTGCGTTCGCTCGCTGCAGCCAATTGTCCAGTCGCCCCGCGTCTCGTCCTAGCAGCGCTAAGAGAAGCACTGACACTGTGTCGTCACGATAACGACACCCACGTACTCACAGGTGATGCACCATGGCGTAAAGGTCGCGATCTGTAACCAAGTAGAGGTGCGAAGAGCAGCCGCGTGGGCGTCACCGACCGCCTCCAGCCTTGCTATGAATGGTCCAAGTACCTAGCTAACTCATCTGGACCCTGGACTGTCTGCAAACGCAGAGCGTAGCGAGCGCCAAGACGCGCGGGTACAAGGCGCTCGTGGACCGCCAGGTTGTGCGCATCGTCACGCCCGGGTCGCTCGTTGAGGACACGATGCTAACGCCTGACGAGAACAACTACCTCGCTGCGCTCTGTCTCGACGACGCTGGGAGCGGAGACACGTGGGGGCTCGCGTGGGCCGACCTCTCGACCGGCGAGTTCGTCTCGACGACAGCCACGCCCGACAAGCTCGCGAACGCCCTCCTGCGCTGTGCGCCGAAAGAGGTGCTGCTCCCAGCAGCGGCCGATCCTACGTCGCCCGATCCGTTCTCGGACGCGGTCAAGGAATTGCTCGAGGCGGCGATCCCGCACACGTGCATGCGGACGTACCGTCCGAGCGCGAGCGACGTAGCCAGCTCGCTCAAGACAAACGCGCTGCCGTCCAGAGCCGCGGCGGACTGGGATGCGCTGGCGTCACTCCACCGCGCCGAGCAAGCGGCGGCGCTCGCAGTCCTGGACTACGTCGCGTTTACACAGAAGAGCGCGACGTCGCTGGTCCGAGCGCCGCTGCACGTCGAGTCGTCGGACCACATGATCATCGACGCGAGTGCGTGGAAAGCGCTCGAACTCGCCAAGGTGCGTACGTGTGGGTACTACTGTACTGGAGGTGCTCCTACGCCAGTGTATGTGTCCCATGCATTTGCTCGGTCACTCTCTGACGACGACGAATGAACGTGTGCTTCTGATGTGTGTGTGTGTGTCTCGGATGGTCACTCGGTTCCCAGTCGTTCGGTGGTACGAAAGGCGCGAGTCTGTTGCACTCGATCGATGCGACCGTCACTCCTGGCGGCTCGCGGTTGCTGGCGGTACGTCCGTGTACCATCGATCGATCGCTATGAGCGTGTGTGCGTTGCTGACTCTCCTTGTGTCTCGCTCTCATTCGCGTGGGCATGGCAGTCGCAGCTCGCGTCGCCGCTCATGAACTTGTCCCGTCTCGAGCACCGACTGGACGCAGTGGCGTACTTTGTCGCGCACGAGTCGCTGCTTCGCCAGGTACGCAAGCAGCTCGTTGACGTGTTCGACATGGAGCGGAGCATCCAGCGGCTCTCGATCGGCGCAGCGACACCGAAAGACCTCAAGAACGTCGCGACGACGATCGATGAGGCCAAGAAGCTCGTCACGCTCCTCGACGCACACGAGCGTCGTCAGCAACGACAGCTCGGGGCCGCAGCACTGGGCATCCCGTCGCTGGTCCGGGAGTGCTGCGGCAGTCTGTGGTCGTCGAGCGAACAACGCAAGGCCATTGAGCGCACAGCGGCCGAGATCCACGCTGCACTCACAGACGACTTCACTGCACTTAACTCGAAGAACGACTTTGTGAGGACTGGGTACTCGGACGCGCTCGACCACTGGCGCAGCGTCCTGCACCACGATCCGCACTCAACGCAGCGACAGGAGCTGCAAGCCAAGTACCGGCTGCAGCTCGGCTCGACGCGGCTGCGTGTCGTGTACCAGGCCGAGAAAGGCTACTTCATTGACATTCCACACGACGAGCACAGTCGGTTGCTCACAGTGACGCCCAGTCGCGGTGCGTTCGCAGACCTGACGATGATCCAGTCGCTCAAGAACTCGGCGCGGTACCGCTCGGACGAGCTCCGGGAGCTCAACCGCGAGCTCGTCGAGGCGGCCCAAGAAGTCGTCCGTCTCGAGAGCGACATCTTTGACGCGCTCCGATCACGTGTGCTGGCGATCGTCGCGGAGCTCCAAGCGATGGCGCGCGCACTCGCACGGATCGACGTAGTGTGTTCGCACGCGCAGGTCGCACTGGACCGGCACTTTACGCGTCCACTGCTCGACGCGAGCCGGGAGCTGCACATTGAGGCGGGGCGACACGCCGTGGTCGAAGCCGCGCACCTCAAAGGCAAGAACTCGCGGAGCCGGATGCGTGCGTTCGTGCCCAACAGTCTCCACTTTGCTCCCCGCCAGCCATTCCACGAAGACACATCAGCAGAGCTGGACGCCAGCTCTCGGCTCGGGTCCTGCTGGCTCCTCACGGGCCCAAACATGGGCGGCAAGAGTACGTTCCTGCGGCAGAACGCGCACCTCGTCGTGCTCGCGCAGATTGGGAGCTTCGTACCGGCGACGTTCGCACGCATTGGCCTCGTCGACAAGCTCTTCTGTCGCGTCGGCTCAGCAGACGACCTCGCGTCCGACAAGAGCACGTTCATGGTCGAAATGGAGGAGACTGCGACGATCCTCACGCAAGCGACACCGCGGTCGCTCGTGCTCATGGACGAAGTCGGCCGCGGCACAGCGGTGAACGACGGCGTCGCGATTGCAGGCGCAGTGCTCGAAGCGCTCTGTGCAAAGCAGGTCCGCACGTTGTTTGCGACGCACTTTACCGTGCTGAGTGAGCTCGTAGCGGACGCGTGCCGAGACGAGATGCAGCTGTACCGGATGGAAGTGCTGGAGCGGAGAAACGGAGACGGTAGTAAGCAGCTCGTGTTCTCGCATCGCGTCGTCCAGGGACTCGCGCAACAGTCGTACGGGATCAACACGGCAGCGCTCGCAGGCTGTCCGGCGGCGGTGGTTACGCGTGCGACGGAGCTGCTGGCGAAAATTTCGGGTGGGAGGCAGTTGTAAGGGAGAGACGATGTGTGTGTGCACGCGATTTCGATCGATTGTGAATCAACCAGGAGGTCTCCACACAACGTGCTCCTTGCTTTTCATCACTTGTCGTTACTCAATTCAGACAGTACCTCCAGCTCCAGCTCCAGCTCCAGCTCCAGCTCCAGCTCCAGCTCCAGCTCCAGCTGATTTGAGCATTTTTCAAACCTGAGTGTTGGTCACACCATAATTCATCATTTGGTTGTCAGCCTATTTCATTGCTTTTCTTCACTATCATTACCTTCTTATACCAGCTGTCATGCGTGTCAACGCATCCATCGTGACCACCTCGCGGAGGTCTGGTTGATGCCACGGCGATTGGATTGCCACTCACCGCCCGCGTTCACGTGTGCATCCAACTCCATTCCTGAACGTGCCACCTCTCGCACAAGTCCTCTCACTCAAGTCCTCTCGCTCTAGTCCTCGTTTCTTTCAAGCCGACAATGTCTGGCAGGGGGAAGAGCTCCCGTCGCCAGCCGAAGCGCAAGTTCGGCACCGCGTTCCCAGCCACCAGCGCGCCAGTGTTCACTCCATTTGCTCCATTTGCTGCTGCCACTCCTTCCAACTCCAACGCGTCTCTTGCGGTTGGAACACTGACCGTCAGTGCCACAACGCTGGCTGCTTCGAAGCGCTCATCAGGGAAGAAAGTCGCGATCGCCACGGTGACCACCCACAACGACACTGACGAACGCGACGACGACATCGCCATGGAGGCGCGCTCGCTGGTCGCGGTTCTCGCGGACACCGAGGCGACAGCGGCCAGCGAGGACCCGTTTTGGCTCGCGCAGCTGCTTGATGACGTCACGCACGAAATGCTGGCCACTGGAGATGCGAGCGTGCGGGTCACGTGGCTCAACAAGGTCGACAGTGGCGACAGCGCAGCAGTGGGGACGCGGTACGCGTTTGCATTCGATGACGCGCTCGAGGTCGACTCGATTCTGTGCCACGTGTACGCGCTCGAGTGCGACGGTGGCGCAGTGGAGGTGACGGCCAAGTCCATGGCGAGGGTGCGTGTGTGTGCGTCTCCCTCAGACTGCTTGTACTGCTCTCGATTACAGTCCTGACGCGAGCCTATGCACCACCTACGACACAGATCCAGCGCCGCTTGGCTCGTGCGCAGGCTGCGCTCGCAAACCCGAGTGCCGAGACCGGCGACGACAGCGAGGACTCGGACGACGGCGAGAAGCCCCCAACGGGTGCGCGCCAGCGCAAGCAGCGAGACAGCGACGGCCAAGCGCGAACGAAGCGCGCTCGTTCGAGGGCTGTGGGTGGCACAACGACGAAGACGCGAAGCAAACGCGACGCTGTCCAGCTCATCCCGCCGTGCTACGCGACAGTCGACGTCGGAGTGTACGAGGACCGGGAGCTGCGGGGCTCGCACGCGTTCGCGCCGGTCGAGAACGATGCGCTCGCGACGAACAAGGAGGTGCTGCGGGCAGTCCTGACGCAGAACTACACGTTGCTCGCGACTGTGACCGAGTCTCCAGATGCGATCCGCCGCATGACGTCGCTCGCGACGTACCAGAGCGTCGGTGTCAAGCGAACAGCGCTCCAGTACGCGATCGAAGCGGACGACGTGAAGGCGGTCGCTCAGCTGCTGAAGGCACAGAACATTGTCAAGACTGTCGCGTTCGCTCCGTTACCAAGCAACGCCCTGCCCAGGCACATGACTGGCGCCCACACGAGCGCGTTCAGCGACTACAACCGCCGTGCGATCAACGCGAGCCGTGGCGGACGGGAAGGCAACAACGCGCTCCTCGCAGACGACGAACTGGGCGAAGGCGTCGACTTGCGGACCGAGCGCAAGTTCTTCTGGGGGAACCCGAGCTCGAGCGTGACGATGCTCGCGCTGCTGTTCCCAGCAGGCAAGTGGGCGAGCAAACGCGGCGTCCCACACTGCGTGGCAGAGGTTGCCCACTGTGGGAACCTTCCGCTGCTGACGACGATGGTCGAGACGCTCGTACGCAACGGCGGTTGGGGGTTCACAGACCTGCACGTGCGCGTGCTCTCGACCGGCACCGAGGGCCTTCCAGCGTTCCGGAAAGCGTCGGTCGCGAAGAAGGCGCAGCGGACAAAGCTCCAGCCGCTCCACTTTGCGGCGCTCAACCCAAGCAGCAGGTTCCTGCAGCAGCTCTGGAACGCCCTCGACAAGCCACCGACGCACTGTCGCGACGCCGCCGGCTTTGAGCTGCTGCACTACGCTGCCGTGTCGTCGTCGAGCGAGAACATCCGGTTCCTCGTCGCCAAGAGCTGTAGTCTGCTCGCCAAGACGACAAAGCACAAGCTCTCGCCGCTCATGTGCGCGATCCGCACTGGGCGAGACGTGAACGTCGAGGCGCTGCTCGAACTGGCAGCAGCCACGTCGCCAGAGCTTCTCCAGCAAGTCGTGAATGCGCGTGGTGTCGACGCGTACCAGCCCATCCACTTTGCCGTGGAACGCGGTAGCGTGCGCGTCGTGGAGCTGCTGCTGCGTCACGGTGCGTCCGTCGACGCGCTCGCGGGCGACAAGCTGAGCGCACTGTGTGTGGCTGCACGCGCCGGCCAGTTCGACGTCGCGACAGCGTTGCTGGCGCACGGAGCAAGCGTGGACCTGCCAACGAAGCTCGGCAAGACGCCGCTCATATTTGCAGTCATGAATGGCCACACGCGTGTCGCAGCGCTGCTGCTCACACACGGTGCGAACGCGAACGCGCACGACACGTCCGAGAACAGTGTGGCGCACTACGCGGCGAGCTACGGCTGGCTCTCGTGCGTCGAGCTGCTCATGCATGTGGGCGCTGCGCTCTGGGCGACGAACGCCTGGGGCGTCGTCCCACTCGCGTGCGCGCTCCTCAAGCAACGGCCGCAGTGCGCCGACTACATGCTCGCCCACGACGCCGACGGGCGGTTTCTCAACTTTCGCGACCGCGACGGCTGCACGATGCTCTTCTTGCAGTGCCAGCACGCCAAGACGCTGACGCCGATCCAGTACCTTGCCGAGAAAGGTGTGAGCCCGAACGTTCCGAACGCGAGCGGGGCCTACCCGCTCGACGTGCTCATCCAGCGCGCCACAGCTCACACCGAGAGCTTCTACGCATCGGCAGTCGAAGTGCTCTTGCGTCACGGTGCACTGGTGCAGTACCCGCCTGCCAACGGCGCATTGCCGAGGCAGCCGCTGTACACTGCGATCAGTCGCCAGCTCGTGAAGATCGCCAAGCTGCTGCTCACGATCGGCAAGGCCGACCCGGCCGTGAAGGGGAGCAACGGCTCGGACGTTTGGATCTCTGCCGCTGAGTGCGGCAACGGCGCGGCGCCATTCCTGCGGCTGCTGCTGGCGCACCACAACACCGCATTTGGCGACACGAGTGCTCTCCCGTTTGCCAACCCAACAGGCGGCAGGAACTTCTTTCACGTCGTCGCGGAGCAGTACGCTCGCTGCGACCCGTCGTCGCTGATCCCACTCGAAATCCTCCGCGAGTGTGTCGCGCGGTGCCCGAACGTACGGGAGCTGATGAACACCAAGTGGTACTCCAAGTCGCCGCTCTGGACCCTCGTCTCGACGGAACGCGCGGCGTTTGGATCCCTCGATGCGAGTCCCGACAAGCTCAAGCTCGTCCAGCGGATGGACCAGACGTACTCGGACCTTGTTCGCTTGTACGCGGAGCACACGACGGACCGCGACGCGCTTATACGGTACACGCACGTCCACAACCCAAAGTTCAAGCGGAAAGCGGCAGCCACACCCGCGGTTGGCTTCAGCTCCGGCTTCGGCTCCAACGCTGGCACCAGCTCCGGTTTTGGCGGCTTCGGCTCCAGCACTGCCCCACAGGTCGGCGCCAGCTCCGGTTTCGGTGTCTTTGGCCCGCCTCGCGGTGCCAACTCAGGCTTCGGATCTAGCACCGGCTCCGGATTTGGTTTCAGCTCTGGCACCAGTGCTAGCAGCAGATTCGGCTCCGCTTTTGGCTCCAGCTCTGCCGCCAACTCAGCTTTCGGCTCCAGCTCCACCTTTGGCTCCAACACTGCCGCCAGCTCGGCCTTTGGCTCCAGCTCCGCCTTCGGCTCCAACACTGCCGCCAAGTCAGCGTTCGGTTTCAGCTCTGCGTTTGGCTCTGGCTCTGCCGTCAACTCTGGCTTCGGCTCCAGCGCTACCACCAACTCTGGCTTCGGCTCCAGCGCCGCCACCAGCATAAGCTTTGGCGGCTTCGGTTCCACGTCCGCCTTCGGGACTACTGACCCACCAGCACCAGCGTCCTCGGACGCCGACAATGTGGACGATGACGAGAATGAGGACGCTGATACAGAGCCCAAGTTCTTCGTCGTCAAGGCGAGCACCATCCTCCACGCTCTTTGTAAGCGTACGCTCTTTGCGACGGCGCACTCGGAAGCGCAGAAGTGGTCCGGCGAGGACATTCTGACCATCATACTCGAGCTGTTCCCCTTCTCGGCTGAAGACGTGAACTTTGCCGAGACGAGCGGCTGGTCGACGCCGCTGATGCTCGCAGTCCAGTGCCAGAACACACACGCCGCGAAGCTGCTGCTTGAGAACGGCGCGAACCCGAATCTGTCGCCGCAGCGGTGTGAGGTCTGCTCGACACTGCAGCACCCCGTGTCGGTGTCTCACTGTGGGCTGCACTCTGTTCTTGAGAACACGGCGTTGATCACCGCAGTGGCGAAACGCGACGTTGAGATGGCCCGGCTGCTGCTGTCGTTCCACGCCAGCTCCAACTGCACGAGTGGCGTCAACCGATGGACGCCGCTGCACGCTGCCATGCGAGACGCTCACGTCGAGCTCACTCAGTGCTTACTCGACGGTGGCGCAGACCCGTCGGCGACCAACAGCGACGGAGACACGCCGCTGCTCAGTGCGATCAAGGCCAAGAGCTCGATCGCAGTCCAGCAGCCGCACGAAGGCGAGGTGGCTTACGCGCAGAGCGCTATTGGGCTCACTGTCGCGAACTGGAAGAGCGTGTCGACCCAGTCGACGTCGATCATCGAGGCGGCGCTCGCGTACGACTCGGTGCGGCGCTCGCTCCGACTTGGCGACCAGCACGGCCGCACCGCCATGTATTGGGCAGCGACGCGTCGGGACCTGCCGCTCTTGCGCGTCCTCGTCGCTGCGCATCCGGACGAACGCACGAGCGCGAACCCGACCGACGTCTTTGGACGAACGCCACTGCACGCGGCCGTGAACGCAGCTTCGATGAACACAGACGCGACGTTCGACGTCGAGCGGTTTCTGCTCCTAAACGGCGCCGACGTGAACGCAGTCGACTGCTTTGGTTTCTCAGCGCTGCACTTTGCGCTGCTCAAGCTCGACCTCGACTGGCACGCAGGCTACGACGCACGGCTCGCGACCGAGACTTTTGAGGAGCAGAAGCGGATGGGGACCTACGACGCGATCAAAGCCGAGGCGTCCCGTGTGTACCTCGGAGTGATCCCGGCGTCCGAGAGCGACCCGGTCGAGACCGTGTCGAACCTTGTCGCGGCCCGAGGCGTCGACCTCGTGCTCCGGGACGTGCTAGAGCGCACGCCAGTGCACCTTGCGGCAGCGACTGGCGCGTTTGTGTGCGCGTCGACGTTGCTGTCGCATCTGCCGTCGAACGACAGTCGACGACTCGTGCTCGAGAGGAAAGACACGCACGGACTCACGCCGCTCGCGTGTGCGTTCTCGCACCTGCGCCAAACGACAATCACGACGCTGATCCAGAGCGACGCGAGCGTGTCCGACTGGCTGTACCTCCCGAGTAGCAGCAGCAGTGCGGAAGGCAGCACCAAGGCCCACAGCTTCTTCTACCACGCAGTGAAGCACTCACTCGCGGGGATCTACCACTTGCTGCTCAACGCCAAGTTCTCCCGGCGCCAGGCGGTCGAAGACGCAGTGCTCTGTGGCGAGTTCCAGCTCGCGAGCAACCTCATTGTCGGCCTCGAGGTCTCGAACGACAGCCACTTGCTCGGCCAGTGCAGCGAGCGCACGCACGAGACGCTCCTGCACTGCATCGCTCGCGTCGTCGACCGGCCGTTCGACGACCTCCCACGCGCGATCGCGTGGACGCTGCTCGAGAACGGCGTCGACGTGACGCACACGAACGCGAAAGGCCACTCGGCGCTCCACTTGGCTGCTCGCTTCGGGAACGCCAACCTCATGGACTTTCTGCTGCACCACGAGAGCGACGTGAACCAGCGGAACGACGCGGGCGAGACGCCGTTGCTGTACGCTTTGCGGAAGGTGCGTGGGAACGCGGCCCGGTGTGCAGGCCTTGTCGACTACTTCCTCACTGTACGCGCGTTCGACCGCCACGTGACTGACAAGCACGGCCGCAACGCGCTTCTGCTCCTCCTCGACCTCTTTATCCGCGACTTCAAGAGTCCGGACTCGGCGCTCTTCCGATCCCTCGCATCGCTGCTGAAGAAGGGGCTCGAGCCGAACCTGCGCTTCACGTCCGAGGCGCACAACTGGGGCGACGTGCACGGCGAGAGACTGCCGTCGGCTGTCGGCCAGAGCAGTAAAGCTGACGACGACGCAGCCACACCACGGTCCGAGACGACGTCAGCACTGATGCTGATTGCGTACGTCGCCCCGCCGACGATCCGCTACGAACTCCTCGAACTCTTTCTCACGCACAACGCGCGTCTGACAGCAGCTGATGCGAACGGGAACTCGGTCTTGATGCACTTGGTGGCCAAGAACCTCCAGCCCGAGGTCGAGCTCGCACTCACCAGCAGCCTCGTCACGGCGCAAGACCCGAGCGCACGGAAGCGCGACATCGACGCAGCAGTGGCGCAGCAGAACCACTGTGGGGACGCTGCGCTGCACGTTGCGGTACGAGCGCTCGCGTTCGGTGCGCTCGAGAACCGCGACGTCGTGGCGCTGCTGGTGGCTCACGGTGCAGACTTGCGGAGTGCGAACCACGCGGGGGAGAGCGTGTTGGACTGTATCCGGAGCCACCGGTCGCGTGCGCTCTTCCGGTTCGTTCGCGAGACGTCCCCGGATGTTGTACAAGAGTCGGAGGCCGCGTTCTTTCGGGACGACAGTGACAGTGACAGCGACAGCAATGCGATGCCGCCGCCGGACTTCGCGAGCGACGCCGATGAGTTCCTCAAGCAGTGCACGGCTGCTGGGATGATCACGCAGACGCCAATCGTGCCGACAGTCCACCGGCACTGCAACGTCGGGAGCGTGCATCGCGTATACTGCGACGTCGGGTCGAGCGACCACTTGAACGTGCTGCTAACGAAAGTCGACGTCAAGAACGGCCGCCACGGCGTGAACGCGTTCTACCGCATGCAGGTCGTGCACGACGAGCTCCAGCACCTGTACGTGCTCTTCACGAACTGGGGCCGCATCGGCGAGGTCGGCAAGTACCAGAACACGCCGTTCCGCGCAGCTGCCGACGCGGTCGCCGAGTTCAAGAAGCTCTTCCGGTCCAAGACGGGCACTGTGTGGGACACACGCGACGTCGTCACGGAGAAGAAGCCCGGCAAGTACAAGCTCGTCCAGCGCGTGAACACGCACACGTCGATCGCGCGCGAAGTCACGGAACCGTTCCAAGTGCGCGCGAAGCTTGCGAACGGAGCCGAGCCGCCGGACTTTGCGCCGTTCACGCAGCCAGTGCCGCCCAGCGTGGCGCAGTTGCTGTACGTGGTCACCGACATCCGGAGCCTGCAGCATGCAGCTGTGCACGAGTGCAGCTACCGCCAGCAGCTCCCGCTCGCCAAGAAAGATGAGCTCGACGCTGCGATCGTGACGCTGAACGAGATCCTGGTTGTGCTGGCCCAGCGTGCGAGGGTCGACAGTGAGCTCGAAGCGCTGACGGGGAGCATCGCAGACGGAGCGACAGCGAAGCTCGAAGCGCTCTCGAAGGCGTCGTGCGACCTCACGGAGATCATCAGCGAGAAGAGCAGCCGGTACTACGAAGTGATGCCGTGCGACGAGGACGCTGCCGGGTCGTCCATCAAGGCGTTCGACAGCCCGAAAGCCGTGAACGCAGAACTCGTGCGTCTCAAACTGCTCGCGGACATTGCGCAGACGTACAAGATCCTTCTCGGCGCGAAGCTCCGGCAGCACGCGGTCCACCCGCTCGAGTACTGTCGAGCAGCGCTTCAGGTGCGCATCACGCCACTCGAGCGCTCGTCGCAGGAGCTGGCGCTGCTATCGCAGTACTTCTTTCGTGGCATCCGCGTGGGCGACCGCACCAAGTACGCAGTCTCGAACGTCTTCCGCGTCGACCGGCATGGCGAGAAGCAGCGGCTCGCCGACGTGCTCGCGACCACGCCAGCGCTCCAACGCAAGCCGACGCAGCTGCTGTGGCACGGCACGAAGAGCACGAACCTCATGGGGATTCTCGCCCAGGGGCTGCGTGTCGCACCGCCCGAAGCGATGCACCACGGCGCCTCGTATGGCACGGGCTTGTACTTTGCAGACGTCGCCCAGAAGAGTGTGGGCTACTGCGGTCCGGCGTACACGATCGCTGAACCGCAAGGCATGGATCAGGACTCGGGAGAGCCGAGTACCACGTACCGGAGAGTGCACTATGTGCTCCTCTGCGAGGTGGCGCTAGGCAGCTCGATGCTGGCGCGAAGTGGCGCGAACCAGGACTACACGACTGTCGAGAGCGTCAAGGCGCCTGGAATGTACGCACCGAATCCGTTCGAGTCGGTCGTCTTGCCCGACAGTGGTGCCGTCGTGCCTGTCGGCGTTGTCGGGGAGCCTGGCGTCGCGTACCCTCTTGACCGAAAGTGGGCGATCGAGACGTGCACAACGTACCCACACGTGAACGAGTCGCTGAACGCCGCCGCCGAGGACTATCTTGACCAGCTCATCGAAGACTCGACACTCCACGACAGCGTGATTACGGTGGCGGACGACGCGAAACGCCACTTGATGCACCGCTGGCATTCGAGCGACGCGGCACTGACGATCGCGGTGCTGAAGCGACCAAGTGGCGACCTGATCGCTGGGAAGCGGTGCTTCGACGTCTCACTGCGCTGCGCGCTTGTGCTGTCGCACACGCCGCAAACGCGCCACACGTTCGAAGTCCGACGGTACCGGAATGTGTTCTTTGACACGCCGCTTCCGACCGAATTCCGGACCGCTAAGCCGGAGGAGCGGTCGCACTACATGTACACGTCAAGGCCAGAGTACAACGAGATGATCGTATACAAGGAAGCACACGCGCGCATCCGGTACCTCGTAGAAGTGGAACTGCAGTAGTGAGTATATACTGTACTGGTAATGTAGAGCGTGTTAAAGTCATGGAGCCGTTTGTCGCTTACCCTACCGACGTCCCAGTGTCGGCGTCCTGTGTCGGAGCCCCGATGGCGGACTTGGAGAGGACGTTGCTGACCTTGTGTGTCAACCGCATGCTTGCATTGCCTGGTCGTAATCCACTGCCGACGCCTTCGTGTACTTAGTGATGCTGGCGCATGAGGATACATGCGGAGGACGCTGATCTGTCGTCACGTTTGGGAGTGACGCCACCAGGAACTCCAGATCAAGACGTACAGCTACACCAAGATCAAGACTGCTTCTTTTTCACTGTGAAAATACCGGTAATGTGGACAAACCTGCCTTCTATTCGGGACAAAACGCGCTGCCAGTCATTCGTTGTCAACCGCCGCAGTTGTCCCAACCAACCTTCAGGACCGACCCACTCGCCACGAGCTCTCTCTCGTCCGGATGGCGCACCCTACGCGACGCCAAAGCAGCCGGCTGCTCCAGTGCTTCCGCGCGGTCGGGCTCATCTGCGACGACCTGCCGCTCGCGGTCTACGCGCTCGGCGCTGAGACGTTCGCCGCCGCGTCGCTCGGCAAGTCGTTCGCGGTGTACAAGTGCGACCGGCTCACGCCCGTACTCGTGTCGCCGCAGCTGCCCAAGAAGATCCTCGCGCTCGCTGTGCTGCCGCCCAAGCAGCTCACATTCACCGCATGTGGGCGTGAGATCTTGGTCTGGAAGCGCGTCCAGCAGCTCCACACACTCCGTGGCCACCGTGGCGACATCAAACAGGTGCGATGCACATTGTGTGTGCGTATAACGCCTGTACGTAGCATACTCACGACAGTATGTGCGCCTCTCTCTCTGAACGCCTGGCTCGTAGCTCCTGACGGTCGGCACCACGCTCTTCTCGCTCGACGACACTGGCTGTGTGATGATCTGGGACCTCGAGTCATTCGAGCGGATTGATGAGCTCAAGTTTGCCCCCGGTTTCACGCCGAGCGTCCTACTGCATCCCTCCACCTACCTCAACAAGATCCTCGTGGGCTCGGACGAAGGCGCGCTTCAGCTCTGGAACGTGCACACGATGACGTGCGTCTACACGTTCAGCGGCTGGGGCTCCGCAGTCACGACGCTCGAGCAGTCGCCAGCAGCAGACGTGGTTGGCGTTGGGCTCGGCAACGGCCGGCTCGTGATGCACCACCTCCAGCTCGACGCGCTCGTGCTCGACTTTAAACAGGAGCAGAGCAAAGTCACAGCGCTGTCGTTCCGCACGGACTCGGGCGCGCAAGCCCCACTCGTTGTCTCGGGCTCGCTCACTGGCGACATTGCCGTCTGGAACCTCGCGAGCAAGAAGCTCGAGTCCGTGCTCGCAGGTGCTCACGACGGCGCAGTGACGTCGCTCACGTTCTTACCGAACGAGCCAATCTTGCTCTCAAGTGGCGCTGACAATGCGATCAAGATGTGGATCTTTGACCACTTGAACGGCGGCACAGCTCGGCTGCTCAAGTCCCGCGAAGGCCACCGAGCGCCACCGACGCGGATCCGGTACTACGGCAACAACACGCTCGCGACGATGGCCGACGGCTCGGACGGGACGTGCTGCCAGATCCTCTCGGCGGGTCAAGACCGTGCGTTCCGAGTCTTCCACACTGCGCGTGAACAGCAGAGCACCGAGATGTCGCAAGGGCCACTCGTGAAGAAAGCGCGTCGCATGCACGTGCGTGCGGAAGACCTGAAGCTCCCGCCGATCACGCAGTTTGCAGCGATGGAGACCCGCGAGCGCGACTGGTCGAACGTTGTGACGTGCCACGAGAATGAGTCGGCTGCGTACGTGTGGCGCTTTGAACGCCGAGCGATCGGGAAGAAAGTGCTGCGCCAGTTTGAACCGAGCGACCGTGTGACGCCAGGGAGCGCAGAGGACTTGCGGCGGCTCAAGACTGCCGCGACAGCGGTCGCGATCAGCTCGTGCGGCAACTATGCGCTGGTCGGGAGCGTTGGCGGTGCGATCTTCCAGTACAACATGCAGTCCGGGGACAAGCGTGGGTCGTTCCCGACTGCAGCGACCCCGAAAGGCAAGCTCATCCGTGCGCTCACGCTCCCAGGCTCGACGCTGGTCGTCAATGAAGACACAACCGCCGCTCACGCGCACGACGGTCCAGTGAGCGCAGTCGTAGTCGACGCACTGAACCAGACGGTCGTCTCGGGCGGCATTGACGGCCAGCTCAAGTTCTGGGACTTTAAGAGCCACGCGCTCGTGTTTGAGCTCAGTGTCGCGTCGCCCGTGACGCAGATGGAGCTGCACCGCGACAGCAACTTGCTCGCAGTCGCGTGCGACGACCAAGTCCTTCGCGTCTTTGACGTGAGCACGAAGAAGCTCGTGCGTCGCTTCCGCGGCCACTCGCACCGGCTCACGGACATGCACTTTAGTGCCGACGCTCGCTGGCTCTTCTCGTCGTCTGCGGACGCGTCGTTGCGGGTGTGGGACCTCCCGACAGGCAAGTGTGTCGACTGGGTCAAGTTCCACAAGCCAGTGACGGGGCTCGCAGTGTCGCCGACTGGCGAGTTCCTCGCGACGACCCACGTTGGCCACGTCGGTATCTACCTCTGGGCGAACCGCGGGTTCTTCATGGACGTGTTCCTGGACGCTGAGCCGCAGCAGCCGACGCTCATGGACATGCCGGTGCCGCTCAACGAAGTCGACAATGCCGACGAGCTTGGCTTTGGCTCGGAGCAGAACCCGCAGCTGTCGGTCGACAGTGGCGGCGACGACGACGACGCTGCACGCAAAGCTGTGGCGGCGGCAGTGAAGGCTGCAGGAGGAACCGACGCGAGTGTGTCGACTGCGTCGGTGGCGCCGCTCGGCGACTCGCTCATCACGCTCTCGACAGCGCCGCGTGCGCTCTGGCACTCGCTCTTCAACCTCGAGCTGATCAAGAAGCGGAACAAGCCGATCGAGCCGCCCAAGGCGCCAGAGAAGGCACCGTTCTTCCTGCCGACGATGCGCACGGACAACGTCAAGCCGACGTTTGTGCCAGTGGGACCGGCGACGGCGGAGGGCAGCAAAACGGCGCCGACGACAACGGCTGCGACGACACTGAAGGCCCCGACGAGCAAGAAGAGTGACGCTGCAGAGGAGAATGAGGACGACACTGAGATGGAAGGGTGGGGCGTCGGCGACGACGACGAAGCTTGGGGAGACGACGACCCTGTCGCTGCCGACGACGACGACAACGAGGCGACGAAAGATCCGAGTTCGACTGCGATCGCGAGCGGCTCACGCATCTACAAGTCGACAGGAATGGTCACGTCACGGTGCAAGCTGGCGACGCTGTTGGCGGATGCGGCGTCGCGAGCCCCGACGCACGCGACAGCCGGACCGCTGCAGCTCACGCGCTTCCACGGCGTCGCCGTGTACCTCCAGACGCTGTCGGCGTCGGCTGTCGACGTGGAGCTGAGCACGCTGTGCATGGGTGCGTTCGACAGCGACGGGAAGGCGCTGCTCGCGCTCTTTCTGCTCTGTCTCAAGGAAGAGATGGCGACGCAGCGCAACTTCCAAGTCCTCCAAGCGTACCTCAACCGCTTCCTCAAGCTCCACGAAGACTTGCTGGTCGGCGACGCGGGGCTGCTCGCTCAGGTCGACGAGCTCTGTACGCTCCAGCAGCAGCAGTGGGAGCACCTCCAGAAGCTGCTGCACAACAACCTCTGCCTCGTGCAGTACTTTAGCAAGATCCAGATGTAAGTGAGTCACTGGGTTGAGTTGAGGCGAGAGGAGGGACGTCGTTGTAGCCAGTGGAGCAGCAGAGTACCACACATACGAACACAGCCAGCCACACAGCTCAGTCTCTTGTCGATTAGAGTTTAGACACTTCATAACAGTATACCCCGTGTCGCTTCGCACGAGCCGTGAGACGACAGCTTTGAAAGTGGAAGCAAGCGACTGATGGACGAACTGCTGCTCGCAGTCGAGAGCTCGGACGCGCTTGTCGCGCGGCTCATGGCGTTCTGCGACCAGAGTACGTCCGTGTATGAGCTGATGTGTGTGTCCCGAGAGCGAGCCGACGTTGCTGAACGCAACCTTCCCGTCTGTGCTTCGAGGTAGACGACGTCGATCGAAAGTACCGGGCGTTCCGTATGCGGTGCGTCGTGCGGCGTCTCGTGTACAGCATTCATCCAGTCAAGACACGTGAGCACCTTTATTCTCACGCCTGCTACTCTGCTTGCAGCCACGCGCACGTGTTCGACGGTGCAGGCGACAGCGAGGACGACAAGAGCCACGAGGTGTTTCAGCTCTTCCAGGTCTCGCTTTGGACCGCACTTCACCAAGATGATACCCTTGACCGTCACGCGTGTGGAACCATTGGTGACGTCGTCTGCGAGTGCTGCGTGGTGTTGTTTCAGGCGTACGAGAAGCTATTCGAGGCGACGATCGGGGCGTTCCTCGTCCAGGAAGCGCTCTCGCCCGAGGACTTTTTCAACCACTGCCGCAGGCTCCTCGCGAGTCCGCG
Source organism: Globisporangium uncinulatum (assembly GCA_023333755.1). NCBI lineage: Eukaryota > Oomycota > Peronosporomycetes > Pythiales > Pythiaceae > Globisporangium > Globisporangium uncinulatum. The sequence continues at coordinate 31,174 of JAASFJ010000046.1, read as the reverse complement.
CCACGTAGACGCCGCCAGCAACCTCGAGATCCTCCTCTCTGCGCTCGACTTTGACGCTTTCTGCGAGCTCATGACAGCCGAAGCGCTCGAGACGCACTCAGCACTCGGAGCGGCTGCAGATATGGGGCTCTGAGGACCCAAAAATCATTCGAGTCCCCAACGACATTCTGTTACTTTGGGGTTTTATCCCCACAACATTCTGTTAGGTTGGGTATTGTTCGTTTGGGTATTACACATTCCTTCCTCCCTTCACCGCTCACTCCTCCACTGTCGACTGTCACTCCTCTCACTCACTCACTCACTCGCATCCTCAGAACGAATACGCGCGGCCAAACTCTTGCTCGAGCAGCTCGGCGTCGTTGTCCACTGACGACACGCGCGCGAGCTCAAACGCGTCGACGTGCATGTCGGACGGACGGATCTTGGGCTTCTCGTGCGTGAGACTGTGCTTGCGCATCTGCAGCAGCGCTGGGAGCAAGTCGGTCGACGCGACACGCGGCAGCGTCGCTTTCTGCTCGCCGCCTGTCGCCGCTGCGTTGTCGCCGCCTTCAAACATCCACGAATGCGCCAGAATCCCAGCTGCCGACAGCCGCTGGGTCGGGTCGACAGTCAGCAACTTGGTCACGAGGTCTTTCGCGTCCGCCGACACGTGGTCCCAGAACGGCGACTCGAACGTATATGCGGCACTCACGACCTTGTTCAAGATCGCGGCGTGGTTCGAGCCCGGGAACGGCGGGTAGCCGCACAAGAGGATAAAGAGAATCACGCCAAGACTCCAGCAGTCCACTTCGGCACCGTACGGTCGGCCCTGGACTACCTCAGGCGCCACGTACCCTGGTGTCCCACACGCAGTGCCACGCAGTGAGCCGGTCATTGAGCGTGCAAAGCCAAAGTCTGCAATCATGACTTCTGCACCCGGCGCTGTTGTCTTGAGCAGAATGTTCTCGGGCTTGAGGTCGCGGTGGACAATGCCGCGGGCGTGGAGGTACTGGATCGCACTCGCGAGCTTCCGGAGCAGCACGCGCGCGTCTTCTTCCGTGTAGCTCTTGCGCTGGACGAGGTCGTCAAAGAGCTCGCCGCCAGTACAGAGCGGCGTGACGAGAAAGTAGTACCGACGCTCGTCAAAGTACGCGAGCAGCGGGACGAGGTTCGGGTGGTCGAGTTCGCGCATGATCGCGACTTCTTGCTGCAACGCGGCCGCATCGAGCGCCGCGAGACTCGTCTTTGCAATGCACTTCACCGCCACTTGCTTGCGGGTCTCCCGGTGCGTCGCAATGTGCACGACAGAGAACGCACCGGCTCCGAGCTTCCGGCCGAGCTTGTAGAACGAGTGGAACGACGACGCATCTGGCTCGAGCTGCATGCTCACGCTCGGACCGCTGCTGCTACTGTACGACAACTGCCGTGACTCGAGCAGGCGGGGCCGTGCAGCTCTCGCAGTCGGCGACGGTCTTCCTCCGACCGGCCGCCGTTGGGGTTGCAGCGTTCGACTGCTTCCCGTCGGCTGCGCTCGCAGCACTTTCATGATCTTGGCGTACGCAAACTTCACGTGCACGGTCCAGACACTCGGGCTCGCGGCAAGCTTCACTTCGCCCGCCGCTGCAATGAGTTTCTTGATCGACGGACTCGCCGCGCCGTCCGTGACTTCCCCAAGGATCTGGTCGAGAATGTACACCATCTCGTCTTCGTGGAGACACTCGTGCATGTCGCGGATGAGGTTCGCAAGCACTGGAAAGTCCTGTTCCACGACACGTCCAGCTTGCGCAGCCGGCGTAACGTCGCTGCCCGTGCGGTCGCCGCCTTTCTTCTGCTCGTACCGGTAGCTGCTGTACTCGTTCTGGACAATGTACTGGAAGATTGTGTGGCCAAGACGCGGGCGCGGACACTCGTTGTCGAGCCAGCGCTCGAGCGTCTGGATCCACTTCTGCCGCTCCGGTTCGCGTGTTGCTTGGATGTAGTAGACCACAACAGGGCCGTCCTCAGCCGTCGCTTTCGGCTTGCTACACCCACTGGTACTGGCAGTTGTGTTGCTGTTGTTGTTGCTCGTGTGGTGCAGCAGACTCGACTCTTTCCGGCTGTGGGCGCGTGACGACGGGCGACACGTAAGCGCACTGAGGTGACTCGACCGGCGCGTCCGCTTGCGCACGACAATGACAAAGCAGAACGGCCGGTTCTTCACTGCGTCCGTGGCTTCCACACGGACGACGTCACTGCGAAGGATCTCGCCTTTCAGGAGCTTCCGTTCGAGCGCAGCTGGGTCTTTGGGTGTAGTGGTGTCGCTACTACTGGCAGCCTCGAACGGGTTCTTCCGGTAGTACGTCAGCGAGAGCTTCGAGAGCACAAAGTGCCGTGCGAGCCAGTTTTTAAAAATGTGGCCGCGCTTGATAAGTGCGCCACTCAGCAGCACGTCTCCGTTAAGTGCGGTTGTCGTTGCTGTTGTTGTGGTTGGTCCAGCAGACGGTATACCAGTGGCACTGGCGCTGCTCTGGCTCTGGAACGGAGCGGTTGGCTGGAGCTGCGACGCTGACGCTGCGCTGCTGGAGAGCGTGGTCGAGTGCTGGGTGAGAACGCCGCTACGGCCGAGCGACGTCGAGTGCTGGTACATGGGCGGCCGGCGAGTGGTACTGGTCGTCGTCGTACTGTCGTCGGCGGGTCCGAAGCGACTGGTGGCGGCTGAAGACGAGCCGTTGCCGCCGCTGGTGGTGCTGCTGCCGGTGCTGAGCATCACACGCCGCACTTGCGACTTGCTGTCTGTGTCTCCGAGTGGCGCGAACACAGCGGCCGAGTGCGACTGCTGCAGTACGACGTTGAGCGGCGGTGCTGCGCCTGCGTAGCTGCTCGTGGCGGCGCTCGACTCGGGGCCGTTCAACATCGCCAGTTGAGGAGGCACAAGCGAGTGATTAAAGGGAGTGAGACTGGGAGTGGTGATGACGAAATGGGAGTGGGGAGTGGGAGGGCGGTCGATCGCGCCGACTCCGGACGCCGAGGACAGCGGCGAAAGAGAGCGAGTGGGAGCGGCTGGTGTGCGACGTCGCCAGGCTGACTGAGTCTTGAACGGGCTGTTTGATTATGAACGCTTCCTTGAGGTCCGGCTTCTCTCGAATACGTACCTAGGCGGCGCAAGCCTGTTCGCCCCAGACTCACACATTCCACAGAAGTTCCGGCAAATCGTAACGGTTCATAGTAACTGCAAGTGGAATGTGGGAAACAAGGACTTCTGAGGTGCAGCTGGCAATCTCAATCCAAGATCCTTGTTTACCGATGGTAACCATGAACTTGGGGACGGACAAGGCAGAACCATGCGTGCATGGATGGATGGATGAACGGAGATTGTCACGCATGTTGAAAATCGACCTCCATGGCGAAACAAACGTTTGGGGTGCATAAGATGCGATGGAGGAACGCATTCCAGTCGCACCACTTGTGGTCGACGATCTCGCAAACTACTGTAGATTGCGAGCAAGTATCGCTCTGACAGCAGCAAAACTGTTATGTGCGTGAATATGAAGCTAGGATTCATGCACTAGTACCACACATAGTCATGCAACACAGAGGATGCGGTTGCGCTGCTTGGACGCCTTGTCATCCCGTGAGGGATCTGGTTCATACCTCACGTGTCAGCAAGGCCTCTGTGGGGGATCTGGTTGATACCGTTGTGCTGCTCCCACTCGTGACATTTTTCGCTCTAGCTGGGCGATGAGACTCGCCCTGACACTCGATGCCAAACCTTTCGATCACAACCTGAGTTTGTGGTATGGTACTTAAGTAGCACTGGTTTACCATCCAAATACAAGCCTACTCATTTTCTTTGAAAATGATTTTGCGCGTCCGCCTCTGCCTATTTATTCTGTTCTATAGTTTCACGATTCAGCACATTGCTCCTGACGATCTCACATTTCCTCAGCAATTTCAGCTGTCTACTGACAGAGTATGCTATACGGAGATCTCATCACTTTTCGATGAAATGGACAAAATCACAAGCGAATCCGCCGCCTCGAGCCTTCGTGCCTGCTCGCTCGCCCGCCACCCTCCGTCGCCTGCCAACCATGGTGCTCATCCACGAGTTCCGCGTGCCGCTGCACATGACAGTGGAAGAATTTCAGGTCGCGCAGCTGTACATGGTCGTGGACGCGAGCGAGAAGATGACGGGGGACGGCGAGGGCGTCGAGATCCTCAAGAACGAGCCATACAACAACGCGGACGGCCACCTCGGCGTGTCCGCCATCTCTGGCTGGACGATTCCGCGCAACGCCGGCCAGTACACGCTCAAGCACTACTACTGCAAGTCCAAGATCCCGGGCTTCGTCTCTGCTTTGTGCGTTGGTGAGCTTGTTGGTGGGCTTGCGTGTTAAGTACGAGGGAGAGAGAGAGAGGAGAAAGAGAGTCACAAGCGAAAGACTGACCGTGAGCGTGTGCGTTGTAACGCCGCACAGCTGCCCGGAAGACAGCATGGTGCTCGTGGAGGAGGCGTGGAACGCGTACCCGCACTGCGTGACAGTGATCACGAACGGGTACTTGGCGAAGAACAAGTTCTACATTTGCATCGAGTCGATGCACTTGCCGGACGCTGGGCAGACTGAGAACGCGCTCCAGATGTCCAACAATGAGCTCAACAACCGCAAGATCGAAGTGTACGTACACTCTGCGTCATCTCGTTCTTGTACAGACGGACGAATAGCAGCTAAAGAGCTCATTCTCCTCCTCATTCTACAGCCTCGACATCGCCGAGAAGCTGCCGAAACAGACGCTCAAGGACGACTACGACCCCGCCACTGTGCGTCTCCTGTTCACGCAAAGCCCTTCCTTCTTACCCATTCCCCTCTCATTAAACTGACGAGCCTCTCTGTTATCACCGACCGCCACAGTACAAGTCGGTGAAGACTGGACGGGGGCCGCTCCAGAAGGGCTGGCAGAAAAAGGTCACGCCCGTCATGACGTGCTACAAGGCCGTGCGCATCAACTTTGAGTACTGGGGCGTGCAGGGCAAGGCCGAGAAGACGATCCGCGACCAGCAGCGTCAGCTCTTCCACACGACGCTGCGCCAAGCCCAGTGCCTCACGGACGACTGGTTCGGGCTCGCCATGGACGACATCCGCCGCCTCGAGGCAAACGTCGTCGCGAAGCTTGAAGCGAAGCGGCAGCAGACCACTGGCAATCAGTGAGCCACAACCACGGACATGGGCGTGGCTTGTCACGCTGCCTTCCTATCTCTTTCTTGGTTGGTCCAGGGTTGTTACTTCAACGGACTTCCCGTGACAAGCTAGAAACACTCTTGAGAAATTGCATAAAGGGCCTGATGAGATGCATAAATCTCACCAGCGCATTGTGAAATTCATCATGGAGCATGGAGTCCGTCTCCTTACACACGCAAGCGCTTCTCTCGGAGGCTCGCTCACTTTCCCTTCTCTCTCTCTCCTCATTGTAGCCGCTCGTACTCTTGTGCCAAGCACTCATGGTCCTCCAGACGGCAGAGAGCCAGACAGCAGCAGCTGGGCGACAGACGGACCTTCCACTCTCTCTCGCCTTACTTCCGCAGTCGGAGCAGAAGCGACTTGTTCGCCTTCACCTTCTTCTGGAGCTGCATGAGCCCAAAGACGAGCGCTTCGGCAGTCGGTGGGCACCCTGGGACGTAAATGTCCACTGGCACCACGCGGTCCGCGCCACGCACGACCGCATACGAGTAGTGGTAGTACCCACCGCCATTTGCGCACGATCCCATCGACACAACGTAGCGCGGCTCGGGCATCTGGTCATACACGCGACGCAGCGCCGGCGCCATCTTGTTCGTTAGCGTACCAGCGACGAGCATCACGTCAGTCTGGCGTGGCGACGCACGGAAGACCATGCCCAAACGCTCAATGTCGTAGCGCGAGCCGGCCGCTTGCATCATCTCGACGGCGCAGCACGCGAGTCCGAACGTCATGGGCCACAGCGAGCCTTTGCGGCCCCAGTTCACGAGGTCGTCCACTTTCGACACCACGTATTCTGATAATCCACAACGCGCACGTGAGTGTATCTATCACACAGGAAGGCGGCAGGACAGTAGCGACACCAACGCACCAACGCTGTTGCGGGCAGCGGCGTTGCCTGCCAGCAGCTCCGAGATATCACCACGTTGGGCCACTTCAGTGGAAGCGGCGGCGGGTGTTGTCGAGTGGAGAGACGCGATGGCCGAGCGCGGGGCCGAGCGAGCGGCGGTGGCCGAACGGCGAGCGATAGCAGTCAGCATGGTCGACTTGCGGTGTGCGGTTCTGCGAGTGAGCACGAAGGAAGGAAGGGGGCGACCACACAAAACCGAACGAACCACCTGAATCCATAGAGTTTAATAGTTGATGCTGGTTATGCTATAATAAAGGTTATATGAGTCTGCAGTGCGACTTATTCCTTTTGACACCTGTAATAATCTTTATGTCGAAGTATATATCATATAGCAGGGGCTTTGTTTTCAAAGAGTTTTTCAGCTAGAAATAGGAGCATCCCGCACCTTTTCGTCAACAGATGCACATTCCGCATCGCGGCGAGAAGAGCAACGCAGCAGTAACTCGAGCATGGCCGCCACCAGCGTTCCCACCGCCAATCACGAGCAGCGAGGCGTTGTGTGCCGCCACGTAGTCTTGCACGCTCTCGGCCACCGTGGTGCCGATTGCGAGCGGCAGCACGTCCACCACACCAGTCACCTGTCGTTTCGTTCAGCAGCTACTGTGAGTACGCACTGATAGAAACACCACACACTTGTCCCACAAAACACACACGCACCGGCACGAGCGCAGCGAGCGCCTCTTTGTAGCACTTGAAAGGCCCGTCATCGGATGCGCCGACCACCGGCGGCGTGAAGAAGTGCACGACGCGCAGCACGTCGCAGATGCGCGCGAGCTTCAGCGCCGCGTTGAGACAGCGCGTGCCATGCGACGACGCGTCCACAGCCACGACAACGACACTCTGTCTCGAGCGTAGCGCGTTCACAGGAGCGGGTGGCACGATGAGCACTCGGAGCCTCTCGTTGTTACCATTAGAGGTGGTCATGTCGACATCATCCACGTCGCCACTCGTCTGGACAAGCCGCAATAATTCGCGTGAGACATAGCCAAGCTGGTTGACAGCAGGACCGCCTTTGCCCACAGCGCCGATGACGAGGAAGTCGGCGCGCGTACGCTGCGCAAAGTGGAGCAGCTGCGCAGCGACAGACGCGGACGCTGCGTTGATCTTCGAAGGCTCGGACGTCACGGAGACGCGGTTCGCAGGCAGTGCGAGGCGGGCACAGTGGGCCTTGTACTCGTCGAGGAGAAAGTCGCTCGAGAGGAGCGGGAGCTGCAGACTGCTGCTCTCCGTCTCGTCGACGTGCACGACCGTGAGTTTCCCTTGGCGGCACAGCCGAGAGGTGGCGTCGAACGCCAAGAACGACTGCCCTACAGTAGTGAAGTGACGAGAGTGAGACGCTGTCGCACCAAGTACATTAGCACAGGTCGTAAGAGGACCAGTACAGTGTACGTACGACTCCCGTCGACACCGACGACAAACGACGCCGTGGGCTGCAAGCGTCGGTTGGCCTCGTGCTCTGGTGGGTGATCATATATCGCAACAGTGAGCAGCTCAGCTCAGCTCAGCCCAGTCGATCTTACGCTCCACAGAGGCAGGGTGAGTGGATGGATGGGTACCTGCATCCAAGTCCCGTCGCAGCGTCACGAGCAGCTGGTGGAGGTCGAGGAAGAGCCCGCCCTCGCTCTCACGCGCGGCTGTGGCGGGGTCGTACGCGGCGTCCTCCATCACGATACAGAGCTGCTCGTGCACGCGCTCAGAAATCTGCGATGCGTCGACTGCCGCTACGCACGTCAGGACCTGCGTCGGCTGGTCCAGCAAGAGACTGCGGAACGTGTCGTCGTCCGTCCAGCCCTCCTGTGAGTGTCCATCCCACCACATAGCGAGGCTCAAGCATCAGCACTGTCCAGTCGTTGGTTCTAAGTAGTCACTACCATGTTAACTGGCGCACATACATCGACGACGCAGAGCACTGTACGTGCCAACTGGAGACTGAGCTCAAGGGCCCGCGACTTCTTGCGCATCGCAAACACGTCCTTCATGGCGACTCTCTTGTTATTTATGGTGTTATTTCTGGTCACTCGGCCTCTCACGTATCGGACGCCTTCCTTCCTCGAAGCAATGGCAGCTCCCCACCCTCCCATTCGGTCGACAGAGCCCCCTCCTATCCCTTTCCCTCCCACCAATGGATGAGCCGCCCTTCTCTCTCGTTACCTTTCAAAGTCTCTCGCTCTATTGAATCGGACGAGTGCGTATGGGCGTCCGTGTGGGCGTGGAAGCTCGCTCTTATCGCTGCCCAAAGCCACTCGCAGCGCGTCGTCGCGGGTCTCTGCTCTCGGGCATCGGCCGCTTCGAATCCGGCGGCTGCAGCTGCATGGACGTGGGCATTGGCTGCTGCAGAAGCGGTGGCGCTGGTTGAAAATGCGCTGGTGGGGGTGGCATGTTCAGGAGCCCATTCGGACCAGGCGGCGGCGGAGGCCACCCTCCACCACCACTGTCCTCTCGACCACGCTTCATCCCCGCCATCATGGCTGACAGATGCGGCGGAGGCATGAGCCCACTCATCGCTGGCGGTGGTGGTGGCATGCTGCCCACTGGTGGCTGGAGGTGGCGGGGCGGAGGCGGCGGTAGCAGCGACCCGAGCGGCTTCATTGGCGGCGGCGGGCCGCCCATGCTCGCAGCCATCGAGTGGGCCGCTGCGATCGCAGCTGCCGCAGTCGCGACGCCTGCAAGGCTGCTCGAGTCGAGCGGACAGTCCTGCTTCCAGTGGCCCTTCTGGCGGCACTTGTGGCATGTGTACGAGAGCGGCGGGACCTTGGGCTGCGTGCAGTCCGAGATGTAGTGGCCGGGGGTGTTGCAGCGCTTGCACAAGTAGCCTTCCGGGGGCACTTTGCGAGCCATGGAGCCGTTGCCACCACCACCACCACTGTTGCCACCGTTGCCGCCCTGCATCTGGTCGCCCTTGGTCGGACAGTCTTCGATCCAGTGGCCTTTCGTACCGCACCGGTTGCACGTGTACGACTCGGGCGGTGGACGGCGACCAGACCGCGAGTGGTCCTGGAACGACCGGTGCGAGAACGCGTTAAAGCTCGCAGCGTTCACAGCGCTCGCCCGGATGCTGTTGTGCGCCCCGTCGCCCATGCCCGGCAGGAACTGACCACTGCCGCCCATGTCACGCGTACCTGCGTGCTCGCCATGGGCCAGCAGCGCGTCGGCGTCGTTCAGCATGTGGTGGCCGCCGTTGTACTTGTCGTCCATGGGGTCGCCCGGGCGGTTGCGGCACCAGAACTTGGTGCTGTGGTCGTTGCTGCCGGTGGCGACAACATGGCCGACAGGGTGCCACTGGATGTCCCACACGGCCGTGTCGTGCGCTTGGGGGACCGACGCGAGCGCCGTCTCCTTCCTGAAAGTGTGGGGTCGCATACAAGAGAGAGAGTTAGTGAGGGGCCATCAGTTGACGCAAGCAAGCAAGAGCCACACACGTCACAAGATGAAACGAAACGCACCCGACGTCCCAGTACATGAGCGAGCCGTCGTACGAGCCGCTGACAAACAGCCGCTCGTACCACGGGTGCCACGCGATCGCGGTGACTTCGCGCGTGTGGCCTTTCAGCGTCGCAAACTCCTTGAGCGTCCGGATGTCGTAGAGCTTGATGAGCTGGTCGCGACTCGCGGTGAGGAGCCAGTTGCCGTTCGCGTTCCACGCGACTTTCACGACCGTGTTCTTGTGGCCATGGAGCGTATTGAGGCTGTTCCCCGACTTGGGGTCCCAGATCTTGACGAGGTTGTCTTTGCTCCCAGACGCCAAGAGGCTCTTCTGCGGGTGGTACGCGACACACTTGACGTCCCAGCCGTGCCCCGTCAGCGTCCGCTCTTCCCGCCCGCTCTCAAAGTCCCAAATCTTGACAGTCGCGTCGTCTGAGCACGACACAAACTTAAAGTCTGTCGGCGCAAAGCTGAGCGACCGCACAGCTTCGCGGTGGCCCTGGAGCAGCTGCACGTTCGTCATGCTCGACTGCCAGTACTTGATTACGCCGCCGTGGTCGGCGGTGACGAGCCAGTTGTCGTTGTGCGACCACACCATTGCGCGCACAGCGTCGTCGTGGGCCTGGAGGATCGTCTCAAAGTTAAATGCAAGCCCGTTCCAGAGCGTGAACTCGCCCACCGAGTTGCCCGTGATCAATCGCCGGCCTTCGGGGGTCCACGTGAGGCAGTTCACAGGGCACCGCTGCTTGTTGGTCGAGCAGCGACAGAATTTCGTGCACACGCATGACGCGAGGTCATCCGCGCCAAGCAGCGCACCCGGGGGCAGCAGCTGCCGCTTGTAGAACGAGTGCGGCGGCAGCGCAGCTGGCCGCTGCGTGCGCGCTGACTGGAAGCGCCGCTGCACCACGTGGCGGATGAACGTGGCGTTCGGGTCCACGCTCTTGCGCACAATCGGTTTGCGCATGCGCTTGTGCGGGGGCAAGCCGCCGGCGCCTGCGCCGACGTCGTGGCCGCTGCGCAGCACCTGCGCTGGGTGGAGCGCGTCGACGCCGCCGGCTGGAGCTTCCATGTGCTCCAAGTTGCTTGGGTGACGAGTGAGCTTTTGAGCTGGCGCGAAAAGGGCGAGTGGATGGGGTTTTAGATCCGAATGTAAAATGGTGTTTATTGTGGAAATTAGTAACCGGTTATTTCGCCTCGGGTTTTATTCACGATGAAGGAGTTTATTCACTTCGTTTTCACTTCGTTTTCATCGGTCGTCCACTTGGTTCCGACTGCCGTTCCTCGTCGCGCGCGCTGAAGTGGACGCGCGCGTTGTCGCTGCCGCTCGCGCCTGCGTGGTGCCCGCAACCGACTGACTCGCCGCGTACACATTGCGACTCTGCAGAATCTCCTTTGCGTGCAGAAACCGCTTCTGCTCATGGCGCACGAGGCTGCGATTCGTCTCGTCCTCGTCGCGGTCCTTCGCCCGGCCGTCGCGTCTCGCGCGCTCGACAAGCTGCGCTTTCGCGTCGTCGGCGCTCCGTTTTGCGAGCGCTTGTGCTTGCGAAAACGCCTTCCGCATCGCCTTCTCCTGCGCCCGCACGGCTTCCATCGTTGTTGCGTCCGTTTGGAACGTGCATTGCCGCTCGATCGCCTCTCGCTCACAGCCGCGCTGGAGCTGCTCAAAGTGGTTCTCTTCCAGCACGTTCTTTGCTGCGCCTAGGAACAAGCGCTTCTTCGCGATCGCGTCGCTCTCTTGCTGGAGGCGCACCGTCTGCTGCTCCCGCGCCTGTCGCTGCGCTGTGAGCTTCTCTGCGAGCCTCCGGTTCCCTTCTCGCCGCGCCTCCGCCTCTTGCTGCAACTTGGCAGCCTCTCGCGCCTGTTTCTTGCTCTTCGTACTTGCATTCGCACTCGCTGCTGCAGACCGCAGCCGTGCGAGCGTCTGGGCTGTCGCGAGCAGCTGAGCGTCCTTCGCTTGCTTGTCGCTTCCAATGTCGTCCCGCCGAGCTTCTTCCCACGCCACTTGCTGCGTCTTGCGCTCTCGCAGCCGCTCCTGGAGCTCGGCGAGCGACATCTCGTCCAGCAGACCGAGCTGTGCTGTCGCTGTTGGGTCAAACGACGCTACGTGCTCGCGACGCACGCGGTCAAGCGCACGGATCTGCCGGATCAGCTCCTCTCGCTGTGTCTGCTCCAGTGCGTCCTGAGCAGCCTTCCGTGCTCGCTCAGTCGTTAAGAACGCGTTCAGTTCCTCTCGCTGCCGAGCGTTCCCGTCCTTCACCTTTGTCTCGGCGTCTCGTGGCGCTGTCTCCCGCACGCGCTTGAGCTCGGCGTTCTGCACCCGGTACCGCTCTTCCAGTGCTGCGTCCTCAGCGAGTCGGAAAGCCTCGAGGTCCTTCGCGACGCCCTTCATCTCGAGCGCGACCTCGCGGTTGTCGAGCCGAGCTTGGTGTGCGGCTTCGACTGCGTCGTACTGGGCCTGTACCATCTCGAGCCGCCGGTGCTCCACGTCAGCTTTCCACTGGCGCTCGTCCTGCGCCAACATGTCGGCCTGCCACTGAAAGAACGCGAGCGGGTCCCGCAGCTCCGTCTCGTACGCACGCAAGAGCTGCGCGTCCTTGGCCTGCTGCTTCTTGACCAGCGCGTCTTCGCGGAGGATCGTCGCGGCGTTGAGCTTCACGTGCGGCTCTCGACTCGTCGTCCTCCTCCTCGTCCCCGTGTCCACTGCTGCTGGCGCTGGCGTCGCCTTGAAGTCGAACTGGAGCTCTGCAGCTCTCGCGGCTTCGACCTCTTGTCGCACGCGCTCCAGGTTGCTCCGGGCCGTCGACTCGAACTGGAACATCGTCTTGGCCGCGTCCGCGTACTTCTTTGCGACACGCGCCTGTGTGGCCTTCTTCCGCTCTACTTGCTGTTGTTCGAGGTCTGCGAGCGTGAGCTGGTTCAAGCTCAGTGGCACCGGCGTCGCCTTGACCTCTTGGGGGATGCGGATCGGCTCAGCCGCTTGTCGCAGGCGCGGTTGTGTGATGTTTGGCGCCACAGGCACTGTTGGTGGCTTCTTCTTCTTCGTCTTCTCACCGTCACTGGCGCCCTGGGCGAGATTCGCTGTCGAGGACACACCCGCCTGGCCGAATGCCCGTATGTGCAGCTGCTGCAGTAAGCCAGCGACTTCGGCCTCGAACGCGAGCATCTTGGTAATGAGTTCGCTCTCGACAAACGCCTCGTCCAGTACAGTCACCCACGCACGCTTGACTGGCCCACACAATATCTCGCGATCAAAGAGGAACGACAGCAGTGCGTGCATGCTCGTTGGCTCGAGTGCTGCGACGAGCGCTGCGAACGATGGCATGCCGAGCTCGGCGAGCCGGAAGACTGCGAGGTACGCGACAATGAGGAACTTGGTGTAGTCTGTGCGGCTCACGCGGCTTGCGTGCGCGTCGAGAAAGTGCGTGAGGAGCGACTTGAGCAGCTCGCGGTACCTGAACGAGCCGTAGAAGACCTGCTGGAGAAAGAGGCGGTCGGTTGGACTCTCGATATGCCGGAGCTCTTCGTCCGCGTGCGCATCGAGTGTCGTCTTGTCCGGGTGGAAGGACTGGATGAGGTGTTCACAGACTGCGAGCAGCTGCTTGCGCTTCATGGCAGGCAGGTGGTCGCGTGGCTTCCAGGACACACAGTGACGTCTGTGAGAGAGATGACCCGAGTGAAGTAGAACTTTGAAGGTGAATGAACATGGCACCCGAGGTCGAACAGAGCGTATTTATAGGTACGGAAGTGTCCATACAAGGCAATGCCCTTGGCCCAAGAACCTACAGTATACACTTTGTAATGGAGTGGAGATCACACAGACCGTGACGAATGGACTGGTGACGAATGGACTGGTGTTGTGGTGTCGTCACGCACTCTGAAGACTGTGAAGATCCAATCCATCCATTCATCCATCCATGTAATCCAGTGCAAGTCCTCCTCCTCCATCTCCTTTCTCCAATCTCCACTCTTCCTCCCACTACACGTGCTCAATCTCGAGGAGGTACCGGATCCGCGCCTGCGCTTCGTTGTACACGATGAACTCGCTGTAGTCGGCCAAGTCTGGGATCTGCACCGTGAAGCCGCGCTCGAGCGGGAACTCTCGCAGGTAGTTGCGGTACCGCTTCGCAACGTAGTGGTACGGCTCCGCGTTCGGGTTACAGAACACCACTTTCACTGTCGCGTCACAGTACGTCCCAACGTCCTCGTCGTCATTGTCGCCACTGTTCCCACCTGCCTCCTCTTTGCTCAGCAGCTCGAGCGTCACTGTCCGGTTGGCTGCAGTCCACGACGAGTTCAGAAACTGTCGCCTGCTGTCGTCCTCCAGCGTGCGGCTCTCGCCCACACGCAGCGTCTCGATCGCTGTGTTGAGCTCTTGTTGCGTGTACTTGGAGAACATGAGCTGCCGTTCGTTCCACGCGCTCGGCTCGCGGTTGAACTCAGTCTTGGCCCACACGAGACTGAGTGGGACTCGAGCGCCGACTTGGCTCACGCGGCCAACGTGCATCTTCGCGCCACTCTCGGACGACACGACCGAGCCAGTCGGGTCCGGTACGAACCGCGACAGTGCGTGGACACTCTCGTACCCTTCTGGCCTCGTGACGTACGACGACCACGCTGACGTTGAGCTCGCCATCTCGGTCGCGTTCCCAGTCGCGACTTCGCACAGCAGCATGTAGAACACGCTCTTCTCAGTCGTCATTGGCTTGCCGGTCGCTGGGTCAATCCGTGCTGTCGCTGTCGTGAGCCGGTACGGCGCACCGCAGTAGTCGACGCTCTTTGCCGTCACGTCTGCAAAGTACAGGCCTTTGCCATACAAGTACCCGTGGTGGGGCGCTTCTGGCGGCGCAATGCGCAGTCCCTGCGACAGAATCCCCATGAGGTTCGTCCGTCGCGTGCCGTGCCACAACAGCTGCGCGTGTGTCGCTTGGAACGACGGATGCGCGGCTTGGAACGCGGCAAAGCGCGCGTGTTCCCCGGCTCGGTTCACGCGGAACGCGTTCGCGACCTTGTACCGAGCCTTGTCGTGCGGCCGGAGACCGTTGAAGAAGTACGTTGTGAGCAGTGTGGTTTCAGCATCACTCGACGACATCGGTCGAAGCTGGACCTGCATTGCGTGGTAGCAGTACTCGAGCGGGTGCACGGCTTGCTGGCGGAGCTTCGCCCCTAAGAGCATCTGGTACGACGCGACAATGTCGAGCAGGAGCCGCAGCCGTGTGATCTCTGTGTTTACGCTCGCGACCGAGTCGAACGCCTTGATCGCAGTTCCGAACGCATCTTCGTTACACGGCATGACTTCGTAGTACCGGCTGCTGAACTCGCTGATCGACTCGGTCAGTGCAGCGTGCGTCTCAGCGAGTGTCGCAGTGGTCGTCGCAGCGTCGTCGTCCGTGAGGTCGCTCCCAGCCTGTGCGATCGCCTTGCTCACGTCGTCGCGCTGCTCGAGGAGCGTGCGGATCGCTTCGAGCTTCGCGACAGCGGCTCGGAGCTCGTCTTCTTTTGCAAGCGGGAGGCTGTCGGAGAAGTTGCAGCCCTCAGTCGCCGCGAGCTCAAGGTTTCGGAT
This sequence comes from Globisporangium uncinulatum, assembly GCA_023333755.1. Classification (NCBI taxonomy): domain Eukaryota; phylum Oomycota; class Peronosporomycetes; order Pythiales; family Pythiaceae; genus Globisporangium; species Globisporangium uncinulatum. Next base: position 16,092 of record JAASFJ010000046.1, on the reverse strand, counting down.
GTCGGTGATCGCACCGAGGAGCCGAACGACACTCGGTGGGAACGTAGTGGCGTCCGAGAACGCTGGGAGCGCAGCTGTCGCAGCCGCGTCCGCAGTAGCAAGCTCCGAGAACGACGCAGTCACGGCCTTGTCGACGCTCGTGCGCGTGTCGACGCGCTGGACGAGGTTGTACTTGCCACGCTGCTTGATGAACGCGTCCCTATCGCTCCAGTGCGTCCCGGTCTTGGCGCGGAAGATCTTGCGGAACTCGGTTACTGCGTCGTCAACACTGTGGAACGGCGTGTTCTGGAACTTACCGGTCTCGCCGATGCGGCCCCAGTTCGTAAAGACGACGTAGAGCCCCTGGAGCTCGTCTTGGACGAGCTGGAGGCGGTAGAACACGTTGAGACCGAAGCGGCCGTTGCGCACGTCGACCTTGGTGAGCAGCGCACTACACTCTTCGCCTACCACAGGCTTCCCGGCGTCGTCGAGGGGCGCGTACACGCGTCTCGCTTTGCCCACGTCGCAGTTCTCGTTCACTTGCGGCGCTATCCGCGTGCGCGTGATCTTCCCGTCTTGCTCACACGCTCCCAAGTACGCGCGTGCATCCGCTGCAAAGTCCGGGACGCCGTCCGTCATGACTGTGTCCTCACCAGCTTCCGTTTCCGCTTCAGCTGTGCTGGTGCCACCACCCGCGAAGAACGCGTCTTCGGGCGCAGCGACCAGCGTCGGGTACGTGCGCTTGAGAAACCGGAAGAGGAACCGCGACGCTTGTCCGCGCGTGTAGTCGAGTGCTGTCTCACCTGCTGCGTCAGTCGCCTCCAGACTCGCACCAGCGTCCAGCAGCAGCTTCACAACCGTCGCGTTCTCGAACGACGCGAACGCGAACGGCTTGACTGCAACGTGCAGCGCAGTTTGTCTAGTGCGGTGGCTCGCGATTGCGAGCGCAGCTGTCACGTCGGCGGTTGCGACGTGCACTGGCGTGAACACCTTCTCGAGCCGCTCGCGGGTCGGGTCCAGTACGCGTGGGATCTTACCGAGCACGAGCTTCGTCTCACGCACGAGGTTCTTCGCGACCACGTGCGTCACGACCGAGTGCCCGAGCGAGTCCACAGTTGCGACCTTGGCACCGTACCGGAGCAGCAGTGCGAGGCTGTGGAACCGTGCGAATAGCGCTGGCGACAGCGCGACTCGCACTAGCGCAGGCATCGTGACGCCGCTTGCAGTCGAGTCCCCGACCGTCGGGTTCTCGAACAGGTCGGTGCGCGACTGGCTCACGAACAGCGTGTTCGGGTCCACACCTTGCTGCAGGAGCCGCTCGAGCCAGACAAAGTGGTCGCGCTCCGTGTCGACCACGTCTGTAAAGCGGTCGACGTAGGCTGAGAGCACGTTCATGCCGGCCGCGTCTGTCGCGTGGACGTTGAACCCAGTTCGGGCCATCAAGTACGTCGCGACCTGGATACTAGCGGTGCGACTGAGCGCAGTCCCGTGCTTGAGCGCGTACAGCAGCGGCGTCTCGCCTGCTGCGTTCCGTGCGTTCACGTCGGCTGCGTGGTGCAATATGAAGTCCATCAAGAGCGTGTTCCCACGCTTCGCAGCATAGTGAAGCGCTGTGTGGCCGTCTGCGTTCGCTTGACGCACGTCGACGCCAGCGTCCACGAGCGTCCATGCGAGCGTACGTGCGAGCTGGTCAAACGGCCGGTCGACCTTTGCGAGCGTGTGCAAGAGGCTCTCGCGTCGACTGTTGAGCTGCGGGAGGACGGTCGTCGCGTCGTTCGCCACGTCCGTGCCGACCACGAGGTTGTACGCGAGCTGGAACTGGCCGCACCGCAGCGCGTCTTCGATCGCCTGCCGGTGGCTGAACTTGGCCGTCAAGAGCATGTGGCAGATGCCCGTGAGCGAGTGCTTGACGGCGTGGTAGAAGTAGCTATCGTATCGGACCTTGGCCACCGTCTTCTTCTCGTTATCCTTCTTGTTCTTGCCTGGTGTTGTCGTGACGCAGACGGTGCCTCGCACGTCCGCCTTGTGCTGCAGCAGCGTCATGATCGTCGTCTGTCGCAGGTGCAACACGCCTTGTCCGAGGGCTGTGAGTGCGTGCTTGTCGCGGAGCGCAAGCAGCCGACGCGTCTTTGACTCGGTCCCACACGCAGCCACGAGCATCGACACGCACACGAACGCGCCAGTCGCAGCTGCCAAGTGCAGCGGCGAGCGGCCCAGTACGTCCTGGAGCGCAATGTTCACGTTACGCACAGCCGCGAGGTTCGACACCGTCTCCACTGGGTCCGTCTCGCTGCGTGGGATGATCGCGAGCGCGTCTAAAAACGCCTGCGATCTCTTCATCTCGTAGGTAGCGACAGTGTCGATTCCCTCCTCCGTTGCTTCCTCTTGCGTCTCGTCTCGCTCGTGCGTCGCGTCGTACGCGGTGTGCCAGTTCATGTCGACTTTCAGGAGCGCAAAGTGCAGCGCTGAGCACCCGAACGCGTCGACAGCGTTCACGTCCGCACCGCTCTGCAGCAAGAAGCGCTCGAGCTCGAACGACGCGTCCGCAGTCATCGTCGCAGCGTTCACTGCGTAGTGTAGCGGCGTGCGGCCGAGCGCAGTCTTGACGTTCACAGCCGCAGCTCCGTCCGCGCTCGCAGTCACGAGCGCACGGAGCAATGCGAGGTCGCGGTTCGCGGCGGCGAGGTGGATTGGCGTGCGCGCTTGTCCGCTGTCTTGGAGCACGACTGCGTGCGCTGCACGCGTGTCCTGCAGCGCAACGTGGATCGCCGACTGCTTCTCTCCTGTGGCAGCCGGTCGGCTGCTCTTGCTGGTGCTGGTGTCGTCGACAGTGTACGTCACCTCGTCCTGGTGCGGCTCTGACTCGGGGATCGAGTGCTTCGCGAGCACGGCGACATGGAGCGGCGCTGCACCAGCCGCGTTCCGCTGGCTCAGGTTCGCACCGTGCGCGAGCAGCGCTTTCGTGATCGCCGCGTTGTCGGTGTAGAGCGCAATATGGAGTGGTGTGTTGCGTGTCGTTTGCTCCACGCACGCGACGTCCGCTCCGTGCGCCAGCAGCAGCTTTGTGATCGCCACGTTGCTGTGCTTCACAGCAGTGTACAGCGCAGTCTCGACCAGCGCTGTGTCGCACTTTGACACGCACGCGTCGTCGGTCGGCGTCGCTTCCAGTCGCTTGCGCTGGCACACTTCACAGCGGACTGGCGACAGGTTCGGGTTCGCGCCACTCGCGACAAGCAGCTGCGTGCTCTCGAAGTCGCCGGCTTCGACAGCGTACTGGAGCGCCGTCTTGTTGCGCGTCCAGTCGGGAAAGTTGAGCAACTCGGCGTCGTCGAGCAACCGCGCGCTCTTGTCGAAGAGCAGCCGCACGAGGTTCTCGCCAAACCACCGGCGCATCGCGTCTGTCGCCCCACGCACCAGATTCCGGTGGGCCGCAAGGTGCACTGCGGTCTCGAACTTGACCAGGAGCTTCGCGCTTGGGCTGTCGCTGTCGGTGCTCTTGTGGCTCTTGCTCGCAGTCTGCGTCTCTGGGACGACATTGTCGTCACTGTCGTCACTGTCGTCACTGTCGTTTTCGCTATCACTGTCGTTCGCGCCGTACGGGATGTTCTCGACGCTGTCTTCGCCTCTGTGAGACTTCGCTTCGACCGCGCCTGCGAGCTCACTCTTCGCGACGAAGCGCACGAACGCGTCGGCGGTCGTCGTGACTTCAGCAAAGAGCGCTACGAGCTCCGAGTACGCGGCGTCGCTCGCCTTCCAGGCTTCAAGCACGTCGCTCCGCTCGCCGCTGGACGACGGCGCCTGCACTTTGCGTTCCTGACCGAGCAGCACGAGCAGCGGACTGCGGCCGTCGCTGTCCTTCTCGCTCATTAACGTGGACACGTTCGCGCACTTGTCCACACACTGGCGCACGAGCGCTGGAGCGACCGACGCTGTCGCACTGTGACGCGCCACCACGTGGAAGAAGTTGTCCTTCCCCTGTTTGCCTTCCCGTGCAATGAATGCGAGCGACTCGCCTGGATGCGTCTTGTCGCGGTGCTTCAGTAGCGCTTCCAAGTACCGGTCGCCGCGGCTGCCGAGCGACGCTGCGAGCGTCCACGCGTCTGCGCCGTTCGACGCAGTGGCTGCTGGGTCAGCGTTGAACTCGTTCAGCAGCACGTCGAAGAGCGTGTCGAGCGAGCCTTTCATCGCGAGCTGGAGTGGCTGCCACTGCGGGCCCGCGCTGTCGTCGTCGTCGTCGTTGTCTGTCGCAGTCGTGGCTCGTTCGATAGCGTAGTGCGGGCGAGCTCCGCGTGTGAGCAGCAGCCGCACAGCCGCTTCAAAGAACCCCGACAGGTCGCCTCCGTCGGCTCCAGACGCGGCACTCGGACTCTCCTTGGCACGTGCAGCTCGCGCGAGCAAGCGCTGGAGCGGAAACTCGTGCTCTGCGTCGCCAATGTCGGGACTCAGCCCCTTCGTGAGCAAGTACTCGATCTGCGACAGGTCGGTCGAGTGCTTGCACTGCAGAAAGAGCATCGTGCAGCCGTCGCGGTCGCGAAAGTCGAGGAACCGCTGCTGCGTATCGTGTGCGAGGATGAACTCGGACGCGCTCAGGCGCTGCTTAAGGAGCGCGCACGTGAGTGGGACAAAGCCCCAGGCGTTGCGCACCCAGAAGTCCGCGCCTGCGTCTGCGAGCAATGCGAGGCTCGAGTTCCAGCCGTAGCTCGCAGCGTAGTGTACGACGCTGTTCTCAGACGTGTCGTACGCGTTCGCGTTTGCTCCGTGGTTCAGCAAGCGCGCGGCGAGCTTCGTATGCCCGTTCTTGACTGCGTAGATGAGCGGGGTCTTCTTGAGCTTGTCGCTGCCGTCCACTTTCGCACCAGCGTCCAGGAGCACGTCCACGCACGCGACGTGTCCTTGTTGCGCAGCAAAGCAGAGCGGCGTCATCTTATCGCTAGCCGGGCTGCTATGGTCGGCGCCGTGTGCGAGCAGCGACGTCAGGGCTACAGCACAGCCCTTCTCAGCTGCGTAGTGGATTGCTTGTCGCGCGTTCGGACCGCGTTCTGCGACGAGCTTCCGCAGCGACTCGCCGCTGTCGTCTGCCTTGGCGACGTGCTCAAGCATGAGTGCGACGTTCGCGTCTCGACCCGCGAGGAGCGCACGGATGAGCGGCGTCTCGCGGTTCTTGGACCGCGCAAAGAGACTCACGCCATGCTCAAGGAGGAACGCGAGCGGGCCTGTGTTCTCGCACGCAGCCGCGTAGTGGACGACAGCGTAGCCGTTCGTGTCTTTCGCGTCCTGTGCGTCGCTCCCAGCGCTCTCCCACAACGCGGCGAGGTACGCAGCGTTCGGGTTGATCGCTGCCAAGTGGAGCGGCCGCACACGCGTCTGCTGCGCCATCTTGCCTGCCGACGCGCTCCGGAACGGCGGGAGCGTGTCGGTCGCAGACGGTGCGTTCGACAGCACTTTCCAGTGCAGGTCGTTGAAGCCCCAGCCGCCGTTCTTGGCGAGCGCTTCGACGACTTTCGCGACGAGTTGGTAGTTGCCTTTGCGGGCAGCGTGCATGACCCAGTAGACCGCACTGTTGTCGTAGACCCAGCCGCCAGTCGGGTAGTAGAGCGCAAGCATCTTGAGGCTCGTGCGGGCGCTGCCCCAGAGGTGGGCTTCTTCGACCTGCACGCGCTTGTACCGCATGCCAGCAGCAGCAGCGGCCTCTGCGTCTACGTCTTCGACAAGCGCCTTGTTCCCTTCTTTGCCGCCTCGGCTTGCGTTCAGCGCTCGCCGGTTGTAGTCGCTGAACGCGCTCGTGTGCTTCCCAGTCGAGTGCGACGGGAGCGACACAGTCGGCGCCTTTGCAAGCAGCGCTTTGTCCACTTCACGGGCTTGGAGCAGCAGCTTCGCAGCTGTGAGGTCGTCGCGTTCAATCGCGTACTGGAGCGCCGACAGGTCCATGTCGGCACTCCGAGCGGCTGTGAACGTACTCAAGCCCTTGTACACAGCCTTGTCAGTCGTCAGCCGCTTCAGGAGCTTGTGGTTCGTCGTGAGCACGGCTCGCAGGACTTCGCGGTTCGCAGAGAAGACGTCGCATTGAAAGTCCGTCACGCCTTGGGTCCCAAAGAGCTCACGGTCGTCGTACTTAGTCGCGTCCACTGTCGAGTACAGTGGCGGTACGAGCAGCGCTTCGTCGCGTTTGCTCAGCTTCGTCTTGGCGCCACCACTGTTACTAGAGCTACCAGCTGTCGACTTGCGGCTACGGCCGTTAGCACCGCCTGCTTTCGCCCGCTCTCTCATCCGCACTGGCGGTGGACGCTCGTTCAGGTCGTCGTCGTCCGCTGCGTCCACAGCCCCCGTCTTGGCGCGCTCCAAGCTGCGCTCAATCTGTCACGTGGGTGAGGCGTGTGAGTGAGTGTACTGACTGCTCTCTTCTAACCGCTTAACGACAGTAGAACGCACCCGTGTGAGCGACTTGGGCGTGAGCTCCAGCCGCTCGTCCGTGCCTTCGACCACGTAGACGTGGCAGAGAATCGACTGCACAGTGACTGTATCGTCGAACGCGTACTCGTACGCGTATCCTTGGTCGGTCTTTCCTGTCGCTCGCTGCTTACTCACGCGGTTGAGCCACGTCACGCGCACACTCGCGTCGTCGTCCTCGAGCATGGCTTCCGTCACGTCGTCCAGTAGCTGCGCGAGCCAGAACGCGTCCGGCTCGTCTGCTGCTGCTGGCGTCTTGGGCTTTTCCTCCTCTTCCTCCTCATTGGTCTTTGTGCTTACGCTGCCCACTCGCCCGCGTGTACGCGGCGACGCTCGCGTGGGCTCATCCGCCACCTTTGCACCCTTGTGGCCACGCTTCACTGGCGCTGGCGCTGCCACCTCCGCTTTGCTCTTCTTGCTCTTGCGGCCGCGCTTCTTCGCTGGCGCTTTGCGTTTCGCTGCTGCTGCTTTCACAGGCGGCACGTCGGCGGACGCCTCGGACGCGTCCAGGTCGGCGTACACGGCCACGAAGCTCTGCGCCTCCATCACGACCTCCCAGTCCACCTCGGCCCACTTGCGCTTGCTGGCGGCGTCGCTTGCGTTCGCACTCGCTGCCGAGACGCTCCCTTGGACCATCGTAGAGGGAAGAGAGGGGAGGGGTGAAGAGAGCTGCTGGGAGACGACTTGCGTGCGGCGGCGCCGGTTTCGGAATGGAATGGGGCGGTGGTTGCAAACTCGCGAGCGAGCGAAGTCTGGCGGTGAATAGTTTTGTGGATTTTCACACAATGCAACCCAGCACCCAAACGAGGCATTTTTACTTCCAGTAAGAAACGAGCTACAGCAAGTTGCAAAAGTAATAAACACTACGCACGCGTAGTGAATCATTGATGCTTCAACATGCAGCAGAGGTGTCGCCATGTGGGGTGGGGTATGAGTGTGCGGGTGTCGCGAAGAGCTCCTAAAGGTCATTAGAGGAGCCCATTGCGTGAACTAGCGCTGCTTAACTGCGTTGTTTCCAGTAGCAAACCCGTGCGTATGGTACTCACATCCGTACGTTGGCTTGAAAGTAGTATGCAACGTGTGTTTTTTTCGCGCGCAAATCCGAACACCAAATTTGCAAAAACTCCGGACAGTTACACTTTTTCCGCACTCACTTCAGTGACTGTCCCCATTCTTTTGATTCGCTAAAACTGTGTCCTCTCATCGCTGTGATTCGCTCAAAAGTCAGTAAAAACTCGATGCGTGCGGCTGTCGACACCCTCGTGCGGCGCATCGACGCCCACGCACGCGTGCGCTTTCCCGCGTCGTCTGCCTCCAATGAGCTCCGCGCTCACGTGGTCGCGTTCTCTGGCGGCGTTGACTCGTCGCTGGCGGCCGCGCTCGTGCACCAGGCGTTCCCGCGCTCCGCCGCCGCGTGCCTCGGCGTGTCGCCATCGCTCTCCCGCCAGCAGCTCTCACAGGCGCGCGCTGTCGCAGCTCAGCTGCAGCTGCCGCTCTGGGAGTGTGCGACTGCGGAAGGCGCCAACGCGGACTACGTGGCGAACCGCGGCGAGAGGTGCGTGTGTGAGTGTAGTTGCAACGAATGTATGCAATGGGGACGCGTAACACGTGCGCAGTTGCTACCACTGCAAGACGACGCTGTACGAGACCATTGGCCGCGTGGCGACGTTTGCAGCGTAAGCGATTCTTGTAGCCAGTGCTTCCTGCTCTCTCTCAGTTTGTATGTGGATGGGGAGCCCAGTGGTGAAGGTAAACGCTCCGATGCTGATACTGTAACCAACCAGCGAGAAGGTGAACGCCGAGGCGACCGCACCAGCCGTCAAGCCGATCATTTACAATGGCACGAACGCTGACGACCAACTCGACCCGACCCGTTTGGGTGCGTTGGCGCTCTCTTGGTAGTCGCACAAGTACTGTAAGATACAGTTTCTAATGTGTGATGAGGACGCGCCGTGGTGACGCGCAGGTCTCGTCGCAGCCGCTGAGTTCGACGTGTTCAGTCCACTGAGTCAGCTGACGAAGCGCCAAGTGCGAGAGGTTCGGACGTGCAGCTGAAGTCTGAAGGCAATAGGTCGCCAGGCCGCTCTCAAGTCGGCTCTCGTGGGCTCATTCGCTCTTCTCGTGTGTCGCGTGTGATAAATGACAGGTGGCAAAGTACTTGGGGCTGCCGAACTGGAACGCAGCGGCGTCTCCGTGTCTGCGGTCCCGACTCGAGTTTGGTGTCGAGGCCGTCGAAGTGCGTGGGAAACGGACGAGTGGATGGGGCTGTAGCCGTATCACACTCACTGATCGATCTCGTCACTCGCACTCGCACTCGCTCAGAGCCACTTGAAGCGCGTTGAAGACGCGGAAGACTTTGTACGACGCGTCCTGAGTCTGCAGCCAGAGCACAACATGCGCGTGCGGTTCCTGACTGGGAACCGAGCAGCTGTGGGTGCGTCCGCTGGTGCTGCAGTCTCTTGGTAGTCGTATATGAGCTCTGAAGAGTGAGAGAGAGGCTGCTCTCTATGGCTAACGCGACTGCTACGTGTGACTGTGACGATGGCTGAAGAACTGGAAGCAGGCGCGCTGGAGACAGCTGTCGCTCTAAAGGACGCGATCGCGCTGGAGCTGCGGCGTCTCGGTGCGACAGTCTGCGTGCTTCTGTGTGTGTCGTATCTGTGGTGACGTTGTGGTGACGTCCCATTCTCTCTGTCGTGTTGAACAGGCTTTGAATCTGTGGAGCTCCGCGCTTTCCGGTCGGGCAGCTTGAGTGGGTACACGCCACCTGTGGAGCCCACGCACCACTCTGCTCACGAGTGAGACGACCACAACGCTCTTGTGGTCGGTCATGTGGTCGCCAGCTTGTAAAAGAGAGAGAGCAGTGATGGAATGAAGGAAGGGAAAGAGGGTGGTGCTCCAAGTACCAGCGACAGAGCGAACTACGCCGTCCGAGAGATAGTCGACACTGCTGGAGCCGCAGGCATGACGAACTCGACGCTGGTGCGTCGCGGACCCCGCGCAGCCTGCTGGGGAATGAACGCAGCTCCGGTCAGTGGCGTCCTGGACATCCCCTCCCCGTCTCGCTCGGTCTCTGTCGTCGCCTTCTTCCCCTCGTCCGCCTCGGCTTCTTCCTCTCCTTCGTCGATCTTCTTGAACTTCTTGAACGACGCAAAGAAGCCGCCTTGGTCTGCGAACTCTTGCTGGATCTGCTCGTTCGTCTTGTCCCGCGTCTCGGGCAGGAGGGCGTAGATGCAGACCCAGAAGACGAGTAGCAGGCCTGTGAATGGCACGAACGTGTAGCTGCCAGTGTAGTGCACGAGCACGGGGAACGTGACGCCCACGAGCAGGTTCCCGACCCAGTTGATGAACGTCGTGACGCTGACACCGCGGGCCTTGATGTCCTCTGGCAGCACCTCGGCGGTCACGAGGAACGGAAGCGGGCTGAGGCTGAGCGAGTTGCACGCAACGTACAGCGCTGTGAACGCGATCGACGCTGTGAGCTTGAACACGAGCGTCACTGTCATGCCGACGGAACAGAGCACCATCCCAGCGATGCCACTGAGTAGCATCCGCCGGCGTGCGAGCCGTTTCGAGCAGACGCAGACGACGCCGACTGAGAGCAAGTTCACGACTGCAAGGACGACGTTGCCGACCCGCGAGTCGTCGATGCCAGCGCCAGCAAAGATCCCAGACGAGTAGTAGAACACGGCCGAGACGCCGCCGAGCTGCCGAGCAGCGCACAGGATGCACGCGATCTGGAACTGGCGCTTGCAGCGCGGCGAGAGCGCGTCCTGCCAGAACGAGAGCTTCGCTGCTGCTGGCGCACTCGCGTTCGCACCAGCGGCGAGTTCTCGCCGCTGGTGTCGGTCTTTCTCGGCCTTGACGACGCGCTCGAGGTCCTGGAAGCTCCCGAGCCGGTAGAGCGCGTGGAAGGCGCGCGCAGCGTCCTTGGTCCGGTTCTGCTGCAGGAGCCACTTGGGGCTCTCGACGAGGAAGAGCGGCGCGAGCAGGAGCTGAACTGCGCCGAGAGCGATCGGGAACGCCATGACCCAGCGCCAGGACGTTGGCGAACCCGTGACAGCAAAGTGGGCTGCAGAGCTTGCAACGAGCCCGGTTGAACCGGTGCACTGGAACGCGATGACGAAGCCTGCGCGCTGGTGAGGCGGTCCGATCTCGGCCAAGAAGAGCGACGTGATTGTCGATCCGGAGCCCGACGCTACGCCAGAGAAGAGCCGCCCGAGCGCAAAGACAGCGATGTTTGGCGCAAAGGTCTGGAGCGCACCACCGAGGATCATCACGGCCGCGTTCGCGACAACGACGAAGCGGCGGCCAAACTTTTCGGCCGGAAGGTTCGCGAGCAGCGACCCGAGCGCGGCACCGAGCACCCAGCACATCACAGCCGTGACCCACTCAATGTCCGAGTGGCCGGGGAAGACAATGCACTTGCCGGGCTGCACGGGTCGCTGAGCGCAGTCCTTTGAGTTGTGGAACGCGCGGAGGTTGAGCTGCGAGATCTCCCACCCGAGCTGCGGCCCGAGCATTACAGTGATGAACACTGACGTGTAGAGGAGGTAGCTGCCGGTGAGCGGGGGTGCGTCGCTCTTCTCGCCAATAGGGGGAAGAAAGCCGTTGAAAGCGCCGGTGCTCACGCGCCTGCCCTGGAACGCAGCCGGAGCCCCGGAGGTTGAAGACAAACGGCGTGGGATGAGCAAGTCCGTGACCTTCGATGGCGCGTCGTCGTCGTACTCGTCCGAGTCGTCGTCGTCGTCAGCGTCGGCGACTAGGATTTCAACGAACGCATTCGGTGGTGGCACGATCTGGGACGACCGTCGACGCACGCCTTGCGAGTGCAAGGAGACGGGACCGTCCCTGCCGCGGATGGACTGCGGCAGTATCGGCGGCATCGAGAAGGTTGTGGACTACTTGGGTTCGAGTGGGTGGGAGCAAGAGCGAAATTGAAGAAGGAAGACGAGAAGATGGAGGCATCACCGAAGGCTCAAGAGCTTACCGTCACCTATGCGTCCCATTTGCGAGCCTGGGATGTGCTTCTTGGCGACTGCGCGCATCGACACGACCACAAGCGCGTTCCTGGACGAGGGTCGACACGCGCCACATGCGCCTATTTCAAGCACGAGTGCGTATCACAGCGCCACGAATCACGAGCATGGCCATGCACATAGAGTGCGCTCTTTGTGGTTGAGACCACATCACGACCGGAGTTCCTTTTGCCTGGATAACAAGATGGCTACATGTACGCGAGAACGTCCAAATAAATTATCAGATAGCAGTGACAAGAATGGCTACATTCACCACACGTTGAAGTTGAGAGGGAATGTCGTCCCCAGCCAGCATTGCGGCGGGCAAGAGCCTCAAGTTGACGATAGTCGCATACTATGCATCAAGGCGCATCAAGGCCGCGTATATGGTGCTACTAAGTGTCAATGGAATCTCTTGCGAGATCAAGGGCAATGAACCGACAGGGAGGTTTTGAGTAGCGACACCGGGGACGCAATGAGGCTCTTTATGTGTGTCCTATGTGCGTTCATGCGTGTGAAGCTGCTGGTGTGGCTAAATCGCCACGTAGAAGAGCTTCATTCAAGCCCAAGCGCCTTCTCTCTTTTCCGTGTGTCGCGATGGAATCACAGAGCCTTTCACACAACCATTCGTCCTGAAGGCCCCTTGCCCTGCGGAGTGGAGTGTTGAGAAGGCCGCAGGGTCGCCACAGCAACGGAGGGTTTGAGGGCTCTCAACCACCCGTTTTGACAACAGAGAATGGCTTGTTGACTCGCGTTTTGCAGACGCGTCCCGCCGTCAGTCTGAAACTCACCTACCAGCAGCACCGCCAGCCAGCATCCATCGGAACGCAAGCTCTCACATGCAAGCATTCCATCACTCACCACAGTCACGCACACCTCTCTGTACGTCTACAAAGTGCTCGGTCGTACAGGTAGATCCGCCTCCATCCTCTCTCCATCCATACATAGAAACGATGTGAGCCTTACCTTCTGCGCTGGGGTGGCAGCACCGGCAACGGACTCTCTACGAGCGACAGCGACATTCTACCACGACGCGATGCAGGCATCGTTCGACCACTCAGATGCGAGCGCTGGCGTGAGCTCCTCGTGCAGTCAGGAAGCAGAGGTTGCGTTCCCGTACCACGTCTCGGACGCTGCTGACGTGCTACGTCGACAGCACCTGCGACACACCGCGTTGCTAGCACCACCACCGTCCACGGAACTCAGCATCGGATACCCACTGTTCTCCATCGCGACCGACCCGAGACAAGCGAACAAAGCGCGCGAGATCCGACTCTGCAGCACGGCGCGGCCGCACATGCGCGCGTTCCACTTCGCGTGGCTCTCGTTCTTCGTCGCGTTCTTCGGCTGGTTTTCCATCCCGCCGCTCCTGCCGACGATCAAGCGAGAACTGCAGCTCTCAGGCGACCAGGTCGCGAACTCGAACATCGTAGCGGTAGCCAGCACGATCGTCGGGCGCGTGATCACGGGCCCGCTGTGCGATCGCTACGGTCCCCGCTTAGTGCAAGCGGCGCTGCTGGTGGCCGGCGCGATCCCAGTCGCAGGTGCAGCGCTCGTGACGAACTACGCGGGTTTCATGGCCGTGCGCTTCTTCATTGGGCTCATCGGCTGCTCGTTCGTCGCGACGACGTACTGGACATCGGTCATGTTCTGCTCGGAGATCGTCGGGCGGGCGAATGCGCTCGCAGCAGGGTGGGGCAACCTCGGCGCAGGCGTCACGTACCTCCTTACGCCTCTACTCTTTGACGTGGTCACGTTCGACGGCGCCGTCTCGGACAACATTGGCTGGCGCCTCACGCTCGTGCTGCCCGCGCTCTTCATGGTCGCAATCGGCATGAGCTTGTTCTGGTACTCGGACGACTGTCCACGCGGGAACTACGCGGACCTAAACGACGTGTGTGACTGCGAGTCCCGCTCCGTGGCAACAGAGGTGTGGAAGTCGATCAAGATCGCACTGAGCAGCTCCACGACGTGGATCCTGTCGTACCAATACGCGTGCTCGTTCGGCGTCGAAATCATGGTACACAACGTCCTGAGTCTGTACTACTACGAAGACTTCACGAAAGCAGACTGCGACCCGAGCCGCGACCCGTCGCAATGCCGACAGCTGACGCAGACGACCGCAGGGCTCATCTCGTCGCTCTTTGGACTCATGTGCATCTTTGCACGCGCTGCTGGTGGCTACGCATCGGACATTGCGAGTCTTAGCTATGGTCTCAACGGCCGCACGTGGGTGCAATTCGGTGCACTTGCGTGCCAAGCGGTGTTGCTCTTACTCTACGGTCGCGCGACCGATCTGTCTTGGAGCATCGGGTACCTGGTCGCGTTCGGCTTCTTTGTGCAAGCGTGCACAGGCACGACGTTCGCGATCGTGCCGTACGTGCTGCCGCCTCGCTTCACTGGCGCTGTGTCTGGTGTCGTCGGGGCTGGCGGGAACTTGGGCGCCATGGTCTGGGGCTTCTTGTTCAAAGCAGTCGGGAATCGTGCCGACTCGTTCCGACAGCTCAGCGTCTTTGTCGGCGTGGCCTCACTGCTGACGTTGCTGATCGACTTTGGCGACGACAGCGACGTTGTCGATTGGACACTGAGCGCGGTTGGGATCGACGTGTCGACACCACGCAACGGCGAAGACGACTCGCAGCTGTCGCAGAGCCAATCAAGTATCGCGTACGACCAGAGAGAGAGTAGCTGCTCTTCTCGAGAGGCGCATGGTGTGAGTGCGTTCGCAGTGGACCAAAGCGAGTTGCGGTGGCAAACGAGAAGCTCTTTCAGGAAACCATGGTCTTCGATCGCAGCCACTACACTGTAGTACTCGAAACCAATCCCATTTCCGCTTGCTCACTCGCTCGCTTTGCTGCTCGCGCTCATTCTCGCACTGTTGTTGGCGAACCCGCGTGCTTCTTCTTCCCAGCGTTGCACCATCGCGTACATCGCCTGTCGTTGCTTGAACGCCGCCTTCTCGTTGGCCGTGAGCGGCACCGCCGTAATGTCGAACATACACTCGAGCGGCAGTCCCGCGTCCGTGAGCGAGCCGGGGTAGAAATCGATGGGGCGAGCGACGGTGCGGTAGACCTCATCATTGCCAGTCACGTCCAGCGCCAGGATGTAATCGCTGTTGTAGTACAGCGGCTGGCCACGTGCGTCGCTACTGTTGTCAGGGAAGTAGTGGAGGCACTCGCCACAGAGCACTGAGTCGGACTTGTTGTTGTGGCTCCGGAGGGTCTTGCCGAGCGTGCCAACGCCAAAGTCCGCGAACGCGTACTGGGTCTCCGCGAGCTCGCACGCGATAAAGAAGAGCTCCTTGTCGCCGTACGACGGCGGCATATCTGCGCCGTTTTGCGATACGAACGACGCGAGCAGCGCAGTCGCACGCGGCTGCCTTGCTTTGCTCCAGAGCACGAGCGACGAGTCCATTTCGTGGCCAGTACGGAGATTCCACGCGTGGCTTGTGAGGAGAAAGTCGCTTGGAGCCACGAGCGGCTCCGAGGGCATTAAGTTCGGTGTCGTTGCACGGGGACGTGGGATCCTCGCGAGCGACTGGAACGGGGACACGTCGAACGTTGCGAGGAACGCGTGCAGGTGGCTCACAGGCCGCCCGTCGCTCGTGTTGGCGACTCGTAACGCGAGAAAGCCGTCTTCCACGCTAATCCGGTCGGGGAAGAAGAGCGTGCCAGTGTGCTTGTAGTGGGCGAGGCTCCACAGCGGCGCTGGGCTCTGGAAGAAGATCGTGTCGGCGTCAATGAGCATGATTTCGTCGAACTGCGAGAAGAGCACTGCGAGGATCTTGATATTGAAGCCGCGAAAGCGATTGTGGCACTGGGCGAGGCTTGTGCAGAACAGCGGTTCGTTCGCTCCGGCCTCGTTCACAGCGCTGAGCGCAGCTGCGCACACGTCGTACACGCGCACGTAGGGATCGTGACGCATTATGAGCTGTCGGAACTCGGCACGCAAGTCACCGCAGTGTGGGATTTCGAACAAGAGGTCGACCCCAAGCGCTCGGAGGGAGAGCACGTTCGAGAGCCCAAGCGCCGCAATGTCGTCGTAGAGCGGCATGACGATGCCGCGCTGCGCCCCGATTGTGCGCTCTGCGATGCGCGACAGGCTCAACGCGAACTCGTGCTGCAGATTGGCCGCTCTGGGTGCGCTCTCGCTAATATGAATGACGACTGTGAGCCAAAACAGCACGCAGGCGAGCGCGAATGCGGCGAGCCGCGTCATCCACCGCTGATGCCGTCGAGACACGCCGCGCTTGGGCGGAGCCGCGTCCTGCTGGGCCGCTGGATTGAGCGTCTCGAGCTCCAAGTCGGACGCGGACGGGGACCGCGGCATGACTGGCTGATCAGCGGGTCAACCGGGAAATGGGTAAGAGTGGCCGAGGGTGTGGTTGTGGTGGGTCCCCTTGAAAGGCTTTTTGCAAAAGTTGAAGTGATTTTACTTATGGTTTCAAAAAAGAGGTACGTTTTCAGTGGTTGAGGTTGATCTGTTTTTTCCTTTGGCGACTGATACAGTCCCCGACAGTGGTTTGTGAACATGGACATATTTTAGACTGTCGGAATCAAAATTCGTTTTTTCGTATTCAAAACGTGCTCAAATGAAGCCAAAACGATTGCGGATCGAACGCACAAAAAATCGATCGATTCCGCCAAGT
>JAASFJ010000045.1:0-54641 GCA_023333755.1 Globisporangium uncinulatum | reverse complement strand
ATGCGGATGGGTGGGTCGTTCTCAAGCAGCGCCTTCGCCGCCTTGGCGTACTCTGGCGCCAAGTTCTTGCAGTGGCCGCACCACGGCGCGTAGAACTCCACGAGCAGCGTCTCGTGCGCCGTGATCGCCTCGTCAATGGTGTCGTCCGTGAGCACGAGCACGTTCTCGTCCTCCTCGAACGTCGCGGCGCCAGACACGAGCGCCACGGCGGCGAACAGCGCGAGCGCCTTCGTCAGGAAGCGCTTCGCGAGCATTGGTGTGTGGGTGTGTGGTTCTCGGCTTTTGTGCCTCTTCAAGTCTTCGCGACAGGCGGCTGCTCTGCTGAGTGCTGGGGCGGTCGAGTGCGCGGGAGGCGGCCGAACTGCGAATGAGCTGCTTTCGGCCTTCTGTTAGACCAAAGGAAGTTTGGATCGCGTATACCCGCGCGTTGAAGCAAGCTGCCGATTTGGCTCGATACAAAGCTGAAAATGCTGGTTCGAGGTCTCTTTTCCGCAGACATTGGCGCCGGCAAGCAACGGTGGGAGCTGGGACAGCGTTTGTATGGCCACGTGGCCGCGGCGAACGAGGTCCGCTGCATACAAACTGCAAGTGCGCGCGAATCGGTCGCCACGTGTCATTTTTGAGGTATCTTTGCCAAACTCGGTCACCGGGTTGCGCACCACAATCCCATCACAAGATGTATTTTTTGAAAAATTGTAATTGTAAAAAAAACAAATAATATTTTTTTGAAAAATTGTAATTGCTGAAATATATTTTTTACAATCACTTTTTTAAAAATAAATACTTTTTGCTTTTCTGCTGAATTGACATGCAGCCTGAGCTAATTTTGCGGTTTGCATTGCGACAAAGACCCTACAATATATTTTTATTTGTTTATTTTTGTCTCTCTTTTTTGCAACTTTGGAACTTTTCGCCAAGTCCAGCTTGGCACTCAAACTCTGATTGCGACCTCGACGTCAACAACACCGACTTGCACACAATGCGCCTCGCCCACCCACTGCGTTCACTGCTCCGCGCCGGCGCCAACCGCTCGAATGCCAGCGTCACGACTGGCTCGCGCCAGCTTGCGCGGCCGATCTCGTCCGCGAGCGCGAGTGATGGTGGCAGCAAACCCATGGCTGTCGCTCGCGTGCAGCAGCTCGAGGACGAGCACGCAGTGGCAGTGACGTGGCAGGACGGCTTCTCCGCCAAGTTCCACACGCTCTGGCTGCGCGACCACTGCACTTGCCCCGCGTGCCTGCACCCCGAGACGAAGCAGCGCCAGGTCGACACGGCGTCGATTGCGCTCGAGCCGACGTTCAGCAAGCTCGAGGTCAGCGCGAGTGGCGACGTCACCATCGCGTGGAACGACAGCGTGGTGCGTATAGCAGCAGCTAATGCGTCTTGTAAGTGGAGAAAGTGGCAGTGGCGACTAACTGACCATGCTGACGCGTGCGTGGTTTGCGACACGCGACAGACTGGAACGTCGTGTCTTGCGAGCCGCTTTGACCCGCAGTGGCTGCGGGAGAACGCGTACTCAAGCGGTCTCGGGTCGTACCCTTCGAACCTGCGCCAACAGACGCTCGCGACACGCACGTTGTGGGACCAGTCGCTTGCGCTGCCAAAACACGACTTTGCTGCGGCCATGCGCGACCTCACACCGCTCATGACGGACCTATACACGTACGGACTCGTGATGGTCACAGCAACGCCGTCGTCCATGGCGGAGACCGAGCGCTTCTCGCGCCAGATCGGCTTCGTACTACGCACGATCTACGGTGAGATGTGGACGACGAACCCGCAGAGCACCGACCAGGAGTACAACGACACGGCGTCGACGAACCTCGAGCTGCTGCACCACACAGATGGGACGTACATGCGCGACCCACCGGGGCTCCAGATCTTCAATTGCATCGCCCAGGCCGGTGAAGGCGGCGAGAGCCGGTACGTCGACGCGTTCCACGTCGTCGAGCGGCTGCGCGTTCAGGACCCCGCGGCGTTCCACTTCCTCTCGACCACGCCCGTGAACTACCACCACTTTGACACGGACGCGCACTTGGCGACCATGGAGCCGATCATCCAGCTCGACCACGCGGGCCACGTCGTGCAAGTCCGCCATAATGACTACGACCGAGCACCGCTGACCCACTTGCCGTTCGCTGCGGTGGAGCAGTTTTACCGCCACCACCGCACGTTCATGCGCATTCTGCGGGACGCGTCCATGGAGGCGACGCTCAAGCTCCAAGTGGGCGAAATGGTCGTTGTGGACAACCAGCGCGTGATGCACGGCCGAGCGGCGTTCAATGGCGGCGAGCGCTCGCTCATTGGGAGCTACATTGGCCGGAACGAGTACGACAGCCGACTGCGCGTGCTCGGGATCATCTAGAGAGAGAGAGAGAGAGGGTGTGCTTTCCTTAGACGCTGGGAACGCTTAGAAACACGAAGATGAGCTCCGTCGCTGCTTTGCTTGATGCTTGGTGGTCGGAGACGCTCTGTCTCTGACTTGGCTGTTGTTAGGTACTGCAGTCGTAACGGTCTGACTTGGTCCGTTACGCTCGAGTACCTACCTATAGCTCGAGAGCCCCGCTCGAGCAAGCAACCTCAAGCACGACAGTGTGCGTAGCGGTTGGTGACAGTGAACGACGTACTGTAGTACGACCTCGCCAAGTAAGCTAGTCTATCGTGCACACGGACCATGGCAGACGCGTACCGTGCAAAGCCACCCGGTGCGAGCTACGGTGCCGTCTCCGTACCTTCCAAGCCGGGACGCCATCAGCCCCGCAAGCCCAGCAACGGCAGAGCCGCTGCGAACGTGCACGCGAAAGCCTCCGTACGCCCACCTCTGTCTACGACGACGCACGGTCCGTCGGTGCCGACAAACCAAAGTACCGTGTTGCCTCGCATCAGTAGCAACTACAGCAACAGCAACGTCGACGACAGAGGCGCCTCTGGCAGTCTCGCTATCACGAGCAGTACGTCGTTCGTGACAGCGATCTCGCCTCATGTGCGGGAGACGATCCCGACACTGGCCTTCGGTGTCGTCTCCCCACGCCTCCTGTCGCCGCACAACGACAGCGTGTCCGAGAGTTCACCGACGACGCGCTCGACCGAGTTCCTCAGCACTCGGGACGGTCCACCGGCAAAGGCGGCGTGGTGCACGCCACGCAGTCCGCTCGGGTCCCATCTCGAGTCGTTCTTTGCAGCCGCACGAGCCGACCGCGAGCAGGAGAAGAACGCCAACGACGACGACAGCGAGCGTCGCAGTGGCAGCCACGCGCCGACAGCGACGCCAGCACGGCTCAAGTCGGTTGAAGACAGTCTGCGTGCAACCGACGCACTCTACCAAATCGACATCGACACGCTCGTTGCGACGAACGACAAGTTCTTTGAGGTCTCGCTCACGGCCGCGCAGCACCTCGAGGATATCCAGAGCGAGCTCCCGCAGATCGCAAACGCGTTCGAACAGACCACGTACGTGCTGTGGACAGAGGGAGAAGGCCTGCTGAGTTGGTGCACACGTCCGTCTGCCTCTAACGAACGCACACTCGCACTCGCTCTGCCGACAGGACGGCGCTGTCAGGACTCTCCCGGGACATTGCCGCCTTGCACGAACACCACGAGCGCGACAAGGACACAATGTACGCGTGTCGACTGCCATCCTAGAGCTCACGTTGTGTACTGCGCGCTACGTTGTCTGCGCATTGTGTGGTTCTCTCTCACCAACCTCTTTGAACCTACCGACTCAGGTTGGAGCAGCTCGACGAAGTCTTCAGCCAGAGCACAGACGAGAAGATCGCGCTCGTGGAAGCCCACGACGCTGAGCGGCGCGAGCTGCAACGCGCTCACAGTGACACAGTCGAGGCTCTCAAGACGCAGTTCCGCGAGACCGTATATGCGCTCGAAGCCAAATACAACGTCATGGAGACGACGTGCTTGGACGAGCTCCAGCAGGTGCGCGCAGCCTCAGCGGTTCAACTTGCAGACGCGCAGGTGGCAGCAGAGCGAGACCGCGCTACTCTCATAGCAGCTTCCCAAGAGGAGCGGGACGCCTTCGAACGCTCGCTACGAGCCGATCTGGAGAGCTTAAAGACGCGCGCCGACGACGCGCTCGCCACACTGAAGCGCACGGCGAGAGCCGAGTTAGGAGCGCTCGAGCGCTCGAGTTCCGACGAGATTCGAGCGCTGCGCGAAGCTTCCGCGTCGCAGTTCGCAGAGGCGACAGGCGCACTCACGCAACAGCTCGAAGCGTTACGACAGAGCAAAGCCGACGAGCTCAACGCCGTGCGAGTAGCGCACGCAGACAACGTCAGTCGGCTGACGGACACGCACGAGCGCGAGACGACTGCGCTCCAGAGCGATTTAGACGCCACGACGACCAAGCTGAACGCCGAGATCGATGCGCTCGTTCAGCAGCACGCACGCGAGCGGGAGGCGACAGCGAGCGCGGCAGACAAGACGCTGCAGTCGCTCAAGCTTGAGCACGCCGAGCAGCTCGACAGTCTTCGAGCACACACCGCTACGGAGCTCACACAGACAGTCGAACGCTTGCAGGACACGCTCACTCAAGTGTCTGAAACTCACGCACTCGAGGCTGCTCGACTGCGTGCCGACGCGGCCGTGACGCAGGCAGCGCTGGTCGAGCGGTACGAAGCAGAGCTCGCGACGCTGCGAGTCGAGTCGACACGCGAACGCGACGATCGAGTGCGCTCGTACGAGACAGAGATCGACACGCTCCGGTGCAGCAGCCTCGAAGCGCTCGACGACGCAGCGAAGGCGCACGACGTGAGCGTAGCGCAGCTTCGCGACGCCCACGCGGCCAAGACGCTTCAGCTCGAAACGACCGCACGCGAACAGGAGAAGCGACTCACAGAGACGCTCCAGGCACAAAGCACAGGGCTCGAACGGCAACAACACGAGCTCCGTATGCTAGAGAGCACACTCCGTGCGCTCGAGCGCGAGCACCGCAGCGTCGTGGACGCGAGCGCGCAGCGTGTCGCACGTTGCGAGATGGACGGCTGTGAGCGCGAGATGCAGCTGCTGGAGGTGCAACGCGAGCTAAAAAACCAGCTCGCAGCACTCGAGCACGCGAGAAGCGAGCTGCGGCTGGCGGCGGAAGATCAGCGCGTGAAGGCGAACACGATCTTGGAGCTCACATTCGTGGTCAAGAGCCGCGACGACGAGGTTGAGCGGCTCCGAACTGCGCTGCTTGACTCAGTCAAGAGCGTGAATCAACAGACGGAGATCCTTGAGCTCACGGCTGAGACACTGTCGAGCAAAGCGAAGGAGCTCGAAGACACACGAGCGGCACTGCGGAAGGAGTCGGGTCGCCTCTCACGAGTCGAGGAGTCAATGCACCAGAAAGACGGGATGCTCGAGGACACGGAGCTCAAGGTCGAGACCATGCGGCTGAGTATGGAGAGCCTCCGTCTCGAGCTCAAGCGGCTGCAGATGGACATGAAGCTCCAGCTCGAGCACTCGGAAGGCGAGATGGAGCTCAAGAACGGTGAGATCAGCCGGCTGCACGCGGCTCAGAGCGAGTTGCGGCACAAGAGCGCGTTCCAACAGCAGACGATTGGGCGGCTCGAAGAGAGTCTCGCGCAGACGCAGAAGCAAGCGGACGACGCTCAGCGCCGCATCTGCTTGCTGCGTCTCGAGGCCACGCAGAGCGCAGACGACGCCAAGAGAACGAGCGACGCACTGCTTGAACGCGACCAAGAGGTGCTCGTACTGGCAAAGGACAAGCAGAGCGCAGTGTTCGAGAAGCAGCGGACGCAGCTCCAGCTCCACCACCTCACGCAGGTCGTCGCTGGACTGCACGAGAAGAACGAATGCGAGCGCATGCTAAGCGAAGAGATCCAAACGCGGTTCCTCTCAGTTCTCGCAGAGACGTCGGTGGAGAAAGGCGAGCGCGTGCGAGCCGAGACGCGCCTGCTGATGCATGAGCTCACAGCCACGAAAGAGCGGGTGCGCTACTTGGAAAGCGTCGAGTTGCGGCTCGGGGAGAGCAGGAACGAGAGCGAGGCCCAGCGAGCCGAGCTCCAGCGTCTGAGCAGCCGCGTCCACGAGCTGGAAGCGACTGTCGCAGCGTCGAAAGACGTTGAGAAGAGCCTCGCGCTCGCTAGACGCCACGTCGACGAACTCACTGCCACGTGTGCAGAGAACGAGCACGCGCTCGCGTGCACCCACGACAAGCTGCGCTTCGAGAGCGACACGGCCCAGACCACCATCGCAGCGTTGACAGCGACGCTCAATGAGCTTGAGACGCAACAAGAGGCGTTGCAAGCGGAGCGAGACGCGCTCGAGAGTCAGTTCGAGGCGCTGACAAACGACCACGTAGTGCTGACGAACGCCCACGTGGCACTGACGAACGAGTACGTGATCCTGACGAACGCTCAGCATGCACTCACGAACGAGTGCGACCAGGAGCGCGCGCGCGTGACGACGTTAGCGCAGCAGAACGAGGAGCTCACCGACGCGCTTGTAAGCGAGAAGCGCGAGAAGACGACTAGCGTCGCACGCCTGGCGAGTGACCTGGGAGCTGCCCAGCAGCAGCTCGAACTCCAACTCCGGGACGCCGCTGCGACGCAGCAGAGTGCAAAGAGTGCGGCCGACGAGCTGCGACGTGAGCTGACGGACAAGTGCGAGGAAGCAGCCGCGCTCCAGAGCCGCGCACTCAGCTTAGAGCACGACGTCCGGAGGCTCGAAGAAGCACTGCAAGACGCGACCGTCACTCATGAGCGTTGTCTCAAGGAGAGCGAGCGCAAGATGCTGCTCAAGAGCGAAGAGATGGAGCTTCTCGAGCGAACCCACGAGCTCCAGCTGAGCGCTCGAGCCGAGGAGTACACGCAGGCTCTGCGCGCACTGGAGGACGCAAGCGACGTTATTCACAGACGTCTCGAGACTGAGCTACGTGAGCAGTGCGAGTCGTTCGCGTCGCAGCTGCAGCAGCAGTCAGCAGAACGCACTAACGCAGAAGACGAGCAGAAGCGGCTCACTGACGAGCACTTGCGCCAACTGAGCGAGGCTGAAGCCACTCGGCAGGCGCTTGCTGCGCAGTACGAGGCCGCTCTGAGCGCATTGAATGTCACGCACGCACAGGAGCTCGCGTGCTTGCAGCAGGGGCGTGTGGCAGCAGATGAAGCGCTCGCAGCAGCACACACAGCCGCGCGAGAGCGTGTCGATATGCTTGATAGCGAACTCATGAGCGTCCGAGACGCTTTCGAACGAGAGCTCGCGACTCGACAGCAGCAACTGGAGGACGCCCGGGTGACACTCAAAGGCGTCGTTGAGAGCGCACGCGTCAAGGACCAGCAGCAGCTTCAGGCACTGAGTGACAGACAAGCCGCGATAGTGCGCAACGAAGCGTTGCTGGTGGACACCAAGGTGAGACTGGTGCATTGCGAGGAGCAAACAGTGCAGCTACTGCGTGAGCTGGCGCAGACCAAGCAGGCGCTGGCCGAGAGCAACCAGCTCGTTGTCGAGCGAACAGCGACGGTCGACAATGTACGCCGTGGTACGCCTTTGCTCGCGACGACCTTCAGTGTGTGTTGTGTATGTGTTCAACTCGAACTAACGCGTCTGTGTGTGCGTTGCTTTCACCCAGAGCTCAAGGCACTACACGACACGCCGGCTGCTGCTGTCGTAGTGACGCAGTCGGGTGACCAGCTGCTCGCCCGCATCCACCAGCAACTCGACACGCACCTCTGGGATGCGTACCAGATCGACCGCGGACAGGTTCATGGGAGCGGCTGCACGCTCGCGACTGAGAGCGACGTGGTCGAGTGCTTGGCGGCCCTCTTCCAGCTCCGCTGCACTGCACTAGCCGCCCGACGGAGCGGCGGTGGCGGTGCCGGCAGCAGCGCAGAGCTCGTGCTGAGTGTCGCAGACGCTTGCAGCCACCTCGAGCAGTTCGGCGCGATCGCCACTGCTCACGACGAGTTCTTTGCGTCGTCAGGCGAGTGCGTTGGAGAACCGCTCGCGCGCCGCGTGAACACGCTCTTGGCCGGCTACAGGAGCCTGCTGGACCACACCCGCCGCGTCTGTCGGCTCGACGTCGCGTCGGGTAGTGGGGACGACAGCAGCGGCACGACCTCGGAGCTTGAGGGTGTACTGTCTCACCTCTCGGCCTTCGCGGAGATGTTGAGCGCATTGGGATTGCTCGGCACTGAGGACCCACAGACGCGTTGCAACCACGTACTCAGCGTCCTGAACGACCACGACGAGCTCCTCCAACACGTCGCAGGTGCAGACTGGATGGGCATTACGACAGTCGCAGACGTTGCGGCGCTGCTCGACACGTTGCGCGATGTACTGGCCGACGCTCGACGTGTTACAGGCCAACACGAGCGGTTCCGCACGCCAACAGACCTCCAGGCGTTCGTCCTGGAGCAGGAGACGCTGTTCACGACTTTCGATGCACTGACGAGTGACTCTGAGGCACACAATGACGATGACAGCAGCGAGTGTGCGCACGAGCAGACGTCGCACCAGTCGCCCAAGGCCGCCGCAGTGTTGGACTTTGTACGCCAGTCCCAACGTTTCGTCGCGGACTGTAGACACGCGCTTGGACTATCGGACTCAAGCAGCTCCATGTCAGACGTGCTCGACTGCACTCGCGAGCTGATGAAAGTACTGCAGTGCTTCACAGGCTTTGAGCCGCCGAGCGACAGCTCACCACGCGCTGTCGACAGCAGCCCACGCAGTGTCCATGACCAAGTGGCGTCTGTGCTGTCGTTCCTGGACGAGCTGCACCTCATGACGGACTATGCACAGAGTATCTTGGACGAAGAGAGCGACGCGACGGCGAGCACTGGTGCGTCCAGCAACGCGAGCAGCACCGAGAGTCTCCGTCGGTCACAGTCTGCTCGCACCCGGACGCCGACACCAAGTACAGAGGTGGAGAGCGTTGGCGACGACGGCGACTTACAGATTGAGGTCCCGTTCCCACTCGACGACCTTGAGCTCGAGCTCCAGCAGCAAGACACACGAGACGACAGCGACGACACGCAGATCCGTTTCCTGCTCGACGGCAGCAGAGGCGAACACCAAGAGGATGGGAGAGGGACGCGAACATCCGTGGCTGGTGCCCTGTCATCGTCGACGCCGCTGGCTGCGTCGCTCTTGGACATCTCGCTTGTGATGAGCGACCACCAGCGCGTGCTCTCCGAGGCTGCACACTGGGTCAAGAAGACAGCGAAGCTGCGGCGGCGACGGCGCACCAGTCGGACTCACACGCCGACGGACTTGGGCTCGGAAATCTGTCGGCTCGTGCGGGAGCACTGCGCACTGTTGTCGCTCGGGAAGCAGCTGTTCAAGCTCAAGGACGCGCGTCGGGACCTCTCGTCGCTGCTCGAGTGTCTCGCCATCCTGCAGCGTCTCACAACACGCTTGTCCGTGTTCCAAGACGGGGTAGGGTTCGCCGCGTCGACTAGTGCTTCGAGTGAGAGCCTCGCGACAAGCAGCGCACGCTCGAACGCCGACAGTCACGAGTCGCTACGGGCGTCGCTGTCGGTGTTTGCGTGCCTCGACGACATTGCGCGGCACCTTCAAGACTACGACGGGTTCGTGCACCACATGCGCGACAGCCGTGGCAAGCAGTGGCTTGTCGCGAGCGTAAGCGACGCACAGCAGCTCGCGCACGATGTGACCAGCCGCTTGGAGCTCGTCGCATACGCGCAGACAGCTCTCGGGCTCGAGAATCCGGTGCTGGAGCTGCCACTGGTGATCGAGCGGATGCGTACGCTGCTCTCGGAGACCGCGAGTCTCGACCCGTGGCAGTCAGAGGCAGAGCCGGCAGTCGACGACGACATGGCAAAGGCGGACGACGCAGACGACAGTGATGGTAGCGGTGCTCCGGCTGCCGCTGTCGCTGTCGATCTTCACGGTACCGAAGCCCACGCTGCAGCGTTCGCACGCCTCGAGAGCAACCTCACAGACTACGCTGGACTCGTGAGCTGGCTGCGACGTGCGCTGCCGTTCACACGGCGCGTGCAGTCGCCCGACGACCTGCGAGAGCGAGTGCACGAGGTGTTGGACCAGCTCGAGCGATTCGCAACCGCGAGCGTCGAGACAAGCAGTGAGATGGAGGCTTTACGAGCCGAGAGAGCGAGCGCTTTGGCGCAGCAGGCGCTCGAAGACGCGTACTTGGCGGCCCATGGCGTCGCTGTGAGCGCGAACACCTCACGACTCGACGTCTTCAAGCAGTTCGTCGACGAACGACAGCAGCTGCGCACTGCGACCGACGACGCTGACGCGAGCGCGAGTCTGGAGACCACCTTCTTGCGGCAGAGTGGGCTGCTTGAGGACGCAGCCCCACTGCCGAACGACTCGGTTAGTGGGTCAGAGTGCACGGTAGACGACAGCGACGTAAACAGCGAGAAGCTGTCGACGTCGATGCGCATCCAGATCTACACGACGCTATTGCACAAGGTCCAGACAGGCGACGCTACGCGGCAGCGTCTCGAAGCAAAGCTAGTCGACCAGACGCAGCGTCTTGAAGACAGCGAATCGGCACTGCGTGCTTCTCAGTCTGCTGCGGACAACGCGATTGAAGACGAGAAGGCGTTCTTGCACGCACACGAGCACGTCCTGCGGGAACGCGTCGTAAGTGAAGCGGACGACAACGCACACGGCGCTCCACGTCTCTCGATCTGGAAGCGGCTTGTGGCGGAGATCGCGCGACTGAGCGAAAGGGAGCGTGCGTGGGAGCAAGAGGCTCGCGAAGAGCAAGTGGCGTTGCGTGCTCTCGGTCTGTTAATGTCGTTCAGCGATGATCAGCGAAAGGACCCGTCGGAAGCAAGCGATGATATTGTTATGGCGGCCACCGACGATGGCACTAGTGTGCCTCCATCCGCTTCTGTCGCAGCGCCAGTGTCACTGGCGGATCGTCTGAATCTGTACAGGAAGATCGCAGAGTTCGAGCGGCTCCGGCGCACCGACAATGACGCGCTGTCGGCAGAGAAGCGCTTTCTAGAGGACCACGGGCTCGCGTTCCACGACAGCATTGATCCAACGGCAGCGCGTCTCGCAGTCTACAGGACGCTCCTCGACGGTCAAAACGCACTCATCGAGGAAAAGATGGAGCGAGAGGTGGAACTCGACACGGAGTGTACGTGGCTCGAGACCCACGGCGTTGCCGGTGGCTCGACGAGCGCCGAGCGCTTGGAGATCTTCACGTCGTTCGTACAGCTCCGAGAGCAGCTCGCGGAGCGCGACAAGGCCGACGCGATGGAGCGCGCTTTCCTTCGTACCAACGGCTTATGGCGAGGTGATGGGCACGACAGTGACGACGACACTCGTATGGACGCACAGGAGCAGTTTGGCGTGCGCATCCAAGTCTTCTCAGAGTATGCTGAAGCTCGCGCGGCCGAGACGCGCACAGAGCACGCACGGGTGGCCGCACTCGAAGCGGAGCGAGCGTTCTTGCGCGCACACACGCCTCTCAACACGTCACTGCTCGACAGCGCCCAGGGTCCACAGTTCTCGCGACTCTGCGTCTTTGAAGCGCTCGTAGCGACTCTGCGTGATCTGGAAGCCCAACAACGCGCATTGTCCAGCAGCTTGCCGGACGACGAGCGCGAACTTCTTCGCGACTTTGGGTGGGCAGCGTTCTTGGATTCGACAAGCGGCCACGACCATGGGAGCGCGTGGGAAGTTCGCAAGGCGGTCTACACGACGCTGAGCAACCGCATCTTTGAGCGCGACGAGCGCATCTGTGAGCTCGAAGGCTCGCGCGAGCGACTCGAGTCTGCGCTCTTGACGTGGAACGAAGTGCCGCTCACCAGCGCCACAGCGTTTGTGCGTCTCGAGGCGGAGAAGCACGCACTAGGCGTCGTCCTCGAGCAGCACGAGGCGCACGTGGAGCAGTTGAGGGCACAGGCGGCTACAGCCTTCACAGCGCAGAGTGATGCGCTCGCAGCAGCCGCTGAGAAGCACGCACTCGACCTGGCGCAACTTGAGCGGACGCACACCGAGCAGGTCGAGCGTGCTGAAGCTGCCAGCAAGCAAGCGCTCGCAGCGGCACTCGAGAAGCAAGCGAAGCAGCTCGAGTTCGTGGCGCTCGCCGACGCGCGTCTTGGCGGCGCCACGGTGTCGTCAGCGCTCGCGCCAGCTCAAGCGTGTGCGCTGCTACTGGACAAGGTCGCGAAACGCGATACTGCAGCGATCAGCATGATCTACCGCTCGATCCGGGTCGCCACCGAGATTCTGAACACGTGCGCGTTCGCAAGAGGCGACACCAGCACGTCGTCTAGCAGTGGTGGCACGCAGAGCTCGGCGGAGCTCCCTGTCGAGGTCACACAGGCGGTGCTCAACTGCGTGAAGGAGCTCAAGGCACTCAAGGAGTACGTGGCCGCGTCGCTTGAACAGCTCACACGTGGCGACGACGTGTTCCCGCCGCAGCCGCCGCTGTTCGTCAAGCTTAACGTCGACGCAGCGGTCGCGTCGGGCGACAAGGAGGCTGTGATCGACCTCGCGCTCTGCTCGCACCGCGAGTTCATGGCGTTCGCCCACTGCGAGCTCCTGGCGCGACAAGAAGCCACCGATGCGCGGCTGCAGGGGCTCGTCGACAAGCTCAAGGCTGTCGCAGCTTCGAGCGGACCAGCCGCGTTCTCTGTCGCTGAGAGCACACTGATGGCGCTCGAGATCGAGCGCGTGCGTGAGCGAGAGACACGCGACAGCGCCGAGTGCGAACTCCGGCTGAACGACGCGTACTTGCGGCGTCTGCTGGACGAGCGCAAGGACGTCGAAGCCGCGCTCTCGACTGCACTCGCTGCACTCCGTGACGAGTGCCGCGTGCTTCGGTCCAAGATCGACGCGCTAGAGCACGAGCGGTACACGAGCTCGTCCAGTGGCTCAATGGTCGGGTTCTCACCGAGACTGACGCCAATGACACCAGGCTACGGACTCGGCAGCGGAGTGGCCATGGCGCCGATGCGGCCCGAGAAGCCTCGCGAGCCAGCGCCGCCGCTCCGAACAAAAGGTGGAGGCGGAGGCGGTGCCGGGTCGACGCACAAGGAGCGTTTCGTGAGCGACTTGGAGAGAGAATCGGGACAGCGCCGCAGCACGAGCACGACGCGGCGACCAACCGAGTGGCGACGCACTGGGGACCTGTCGGACACCAGCGCGTCGTCGTCGAGCCAACTCGAGCGCGAGTTCCGCGCCATGGATCAGGTGGCGTCGCCGACAGTCACGAGAGGCAGAGGCGGCCTCGATCCTGCCAGTGCGTCCAGCCACACGACGCAAGAACAGGAAGTGTGGTACCAGGGCGTGCGCTCGGTGCACCACGCCTCGTTCTTCGTCACGATCTTCTTTGTGCCCAAGCAGAAGATGTTCCGCGTTGAGCTCTTCAACAGCGACACGGAACAGCAGCAGACAGTGTACGTGACGTGGAGCGAGATGCTGTCGTTTGTCGCTGAGAGCAAACGCGCTGCCAAGGCGGAGGTCTCAGTGCTTGACGACCCAACGCGACGGGCCGAAGTCGCCGACATCCTCTTTGAGCGCGTCCGTGTCTACGGCGAGGGCTCTGCGAGCGTGTTGCTCGGCTTTGAGTGAGAGAAGAGAAGAGAAGAGAGGATGGCACAGTAGTAGCATTAACACAATGGCCGCTCGTCACTCGCGGATCGGACTCGACAGCACACTCGCCAACGGCTGTCGGCTGCTGTTGCCGCCACCGGCCGTCGATTGCCGTTGACTCGTGACGCTCGCAGTGCGCTTGGCCCACCACTGCGAGAACGACACGCGGTTCCAGACAAAGAGCGACGGGTCCCGTCCTTCGTCGTCGTCGTCGTCGTCGTCGTCATCATCGCCGTGGCCACCCAGGTGCTCGTCGTCGTCGCTCAAGAGCGCTTCGAGGTCGGTCCCTTCGTCGTGGGTCTCGCCGTCGAACGACCGCATCGCAGCGGCGTCCGAGCGCAGCAGCTGCGCGTTCTTCTCGTCCAGTACGAGCGTCGAGTACGTTGCGAACACGTCGTCGTCGAGGTACTTGCGCGGGTTGCTCTCAATGTGCTTGAGCAAACGCGTAAAGTGCGGCTGGACCTCGCTCAGTGGGACGTGGAGACTGAACGACAGCTGTGCGTACACAGTGAACTCGGCTGTGAGCACTTCCCGGGACGGGATCGAGTGCACTTGGTCGATCTCAGCGAGGATCTGCTTGATCCCTTTCTTCATCGCAGCCGACGCTTTCGGTTCGTTGAACTTGGCGGCGAGCAGCAGACACGCGGCCATGTACAGCTTCCGGTTCGCCTTGTTCACAAACTGCGAGACCAAGGATGGACACAAGAGGTTAAGTTCGACGCGGTGGTGCTGAGCCTGTCCACTGCTAGCACGTACGTGGCTCAGGACGAGTTTCTCAAAGTAGACGCACGCCATTGCGACTGTCGCGACCTCGAGGTTGAGACGCTGGCACGACGACAGCGTCTCGCGCTTGAGGTTGCGGATCTTGCTGAGCGACAGGTCACCAGTGAGCCACGTGTGCTTCTCCCGGAATTTCTTGTTCAGCTCCTGTGGTTGAGTTAGGTAAGGGAACAAAGAATCAACCACCACCACGACCGACGAACCACCCAAGTGCCAAAAACCACGCCAACGCGCGCACCTCCTTGAGGTCGTTCGGCTTGACAAAGAGGAGGATGCTGCTCACGACCGGTCCAATGTTCTTGTCGCCACGCACGACGTGGCGGTGCCGGCCTTGGCGGAACTCCGGGTCGTCCAAGTAGTTGGGCAAGTACAGCGCTGGCGTGGGGTGGTCCTCTTCGCTGTCGCGGTCTCTGTCGCACGGGGCCCACGTCGCGTGCAGCAGTCGGAAGTACGACTTCCCGCGCCAGTCGTAGCTCAACGGCTCGATGTTCCCGACCGACGCGAACCGCTTCCGGACCGCACTCGTCTCGTTCCCGTTGTACTGGTAGGTAGAAAGTCCAAAAACCACCAAGTTCAGGTCGCCACAATTCAAACCTCTTGACGTCATCAACTCGAACGAGTAACCACGCACCTTGATGATCGTGGTCGTTGCGACCGGGTAGCCACAGCCGCTCGAGAGGTACGCGCGCGAGCCGAGCAGCCCTTGCTGCGCTGTCTGTCCTTCCCAGCGCCGCACGACTGCAGACGCGGCTGGGAACTTGGTCGTGAGCCGGTAGCGGAACAGTGGCGGCACGTGCACGAGCGTGGCGTCAAAGCCAGGGAGGCGCCGGCCAGCGAGGGTCTCGCCGCCATTCTGTCGGGCGTCAGTCTCGTCACTGCCACTGCTGCTGCTGCTGACTTGCACTGTGAGCTTCCGGCGGCTCCCGTCGTGTGCGGCTGCGCTGTCAACGTCTGCGCTACTGTTGAGATGGTGGTGGTGGTGGTGCGGGAGGCGCGTCACGGGCGGCTGCTGCTCGGCACGCATGGGGATGTTCTGCAGAAAGTCGAGGGCGGCGATGTCGCGTGTCACTTTGCGCGCATGGACGTGGCGCGTGCGCTCGCCCTGTGCGCTCGACGGCGATGACTCGCTCTGTGTGTGCGTTAGCGAGTGCGTCAGGGAGGGAGAGAGCGACAAGTGGTTTTTCAATGCACCGACTGACCGTCTTGACAAAGAGCGGTGGTCGCGGTGGCGCTATATTCGTGGCGTTCGCGGTCGCCACGAGTCGCAGAGGTGATGCCGGCGTGGCGCTCAGACGGTGCGCGAGCACTGCGCGGGTCGCGGGTGACGCGGAGAGCGAGAACGCGCGCTCGTCGCCGCCGTTGGCGTCCTCTGGCCGATGTCGATGCTTCTCCATTTTGAAATTGTGCTTGCTTATTCTGAGACCACAGGATCTACTGTTTCGTCAGAATTTCAGCAAGTTCCTTTGTAGGTATACCTATAAGTACCGGTATCATTGAAGCACGCTGGTGTTGTGGTGGCCTTGGTCCTGCACTCGCTGTCGTGACGACGACGCCCTCGCCACGACCGCCTGCGCAATTGAGTATGACGGTCGGTGCATCAGCGTCTCGACAGCTCCGAGCGCCGGTGTTGGTGCTCTGGGCGAGTACGTTTGCTTTGGGTTTGTGGGGCTTCCAAGCTGCAGTGCTTGGCTCGCCACCCGCGCTTCCTGAGTCGTGGGTGGTACTAGCGATCCCTGCAACTGAAAGAACCGGAGACTTGGACTCGGACTCTGTAGGTGGTGGCTGGGACTCGTCACGAACGTTCGGTAGTCGCGTGGGGACCACGCCGGCGGGTTCGCACGCGTGGTGTTGGAGCAAGACTGGGGACGGTACGGACGACGAGCGATAGGTGACACTGTCAGATCCCGCTCATTACTGGACGGTGTCGAGTTGATAGAACGGTGCTGATTGGCTCGTGGGTTGGCGACACACTCGTGCAGCAGCAATGGAGGGTGTTGTCGGCAGCCGTGGTCAGGATGCTCCAGGTGATATCGTTGCTGCCGTTGTTGGTGGTGGCGGTGTCGAACGGCGAGACGACTCTCAAGTGCGACAGTAGATGGCGGCGGCAGCTCTGGTGGATGATGCAGCGGGTTGTGGTAGAAAATGCCTCTCGTCGGCGTCGGCACCTCTTCCTCCCGTGTCTCCCTTGTCGGCGAACTCCGTGGCCTGAATGCGCACGTAGCATACAGCAGTGTGTGAGAGAGTGACACTCTGTGACAACTTCCAACAAGTCCAGACGCACCCACAGGTACATACCTTGCGACTGCTTGGTTGTGTCGCTCCACACAGACGCGAGTTGCGGAGCGGAGCACGGACGCCACGAACGTCGTCGCCACGCGCCGTCGCCGAGCCGCAGCTGTCGGGCTTTGGCGCAGTGCACTGGTATCGTCGCTCTGATTGCTCGCGTGCGTCGCTGACGACGCTGACTTGGCCGTGCGAACCGGCGACGCTCGCCAGCCCACTGGCGGTCGCTCAACAACAGTAAGTCCCGACGGCGCTGCGAACGCCTTCCACCGCACGAGCTCGTCCGTACGCTGAGCGAGCAGCTTGCGCTCAAGCGTGCGCTGGAAGCTCCTCGACAGCGGAGGCTCCGAGCCGGAGCCCAAGGTTGAGGTCGAGGACTGGCTCCGGACGGCCTCGTCGTTCCTGTCGCCTCTGCTTGCGCTACTGCTGTTGCTGCTGTTTTGCGTGACAATGTTCGTGTGGCTCCACCCACACGACACTCGCTGCGCTCGCTCGCCTTTCGGGAGCACGACAGGCGTTGGCGACGTGTGCTGGTCGCTGTCACCGCCTAGGTCGAGTCCCCACGCGAGCGCGCGGCCCGTGCATGTGACGCACACAGAGTGGAACTCGCCGAGCGCGACGTCAGCGACACCGTCGACAATCAGCGCACGCGGTGCCGTGACTGCGACAGGCTTGAACCGCGGCTTCGTGTCGCCGCAGCCAAGCTGGCCGAACTCGTTCGCGCCCCACACGAAGAGCACGTCACGGTCCGAGAGCGCAGCTGTGTGACGTGCGCCACAGCGGACGTTGCGGACCCGCACGCCGCTCTCGTGGAGACTGCGCACAAGCACAGGCCGCATCGCACAGTCACCACGGAGACCGACGCCGAGCCGGCCGTCGTCGCTGCAGCCCCATGTGTACACTGCACCATTGCTGAGTACGCACGCGCTGTGGTTCTGCCCGGCTGCGACGTCCAAGATGCTCCGGTCCCGGAGCGTCTCGACGGCGGCTGGGACGCAGCTGCGCCAGCTCATGTGCTGCTGGAGTCGGTGTCCGAGTCCGAGCTGTCCGGCTTGGTTGTACCCCATTGCGAGCACCGTCTGCTGGTGCGTGACAAAGAGCGTGTGGAACGCACCACACGCTGCTTGCGTCACGTTCGTCCCACCCCCACCACCGCCACCTCCTCGCTCTCGGATCGTGTGTCGCAGCCGGAGAGCCCGCTGGTGTGAGCTCAGCACTGCGAGTGCAAAGTGCACTTCGTGTGGCTCTGTACGGGTCGCATAGTCTCCGAGTCCGAGCTGTCCGTACTTGTTGTGGCCCCATGTGAAGAGCTTCGCGTGGCTCGTCACGACCGCTGCGTGGTGCTTCCCACACGACACTGCGAGCACTGTCACGACGTCGCCGTGGACTTGTCGCGGAAGAGCTGTGACGAGCTGTGGTTCTGGGTTCGCGCCTGCTGCATTACTGGAGCCGCGACCGAGCTCGCCGTTTGCGTTCAAGCCCCACGAGAAGAGCAGTGGTGTTTGGTGCATTGTCACAGCGAGCGAGAAGCCATGGCCGCATGCCATTTCACAGACAAACCAGAGCGGGTCCTGATCCAGTGGGGAGAAGAGGGTTGGGCGTTCATCGCCAGTAGTACTGTCGCTGCTGCTGCTGGTCGTGTCGGTGGTTTTTGGAGCGGCTCCTAGCAGTGGGAGTGTTGGGATCGCCCGTCGTAGGTCCACGACCGTGAGCTTCGAGCCTTCCACAGCCGCTTTACGTTTGCTCACAGGGCCGCCGAACGTGAGCACGGACGCGACACCGGTCCACTCGGTCTTGACGACGACGCTCGGCGTCGCGATGCGGTCAAAGTTCTTGTCGAGGCTAAAGACGCGGTGCGAGATCACGCTCGAGTGCGAGTAGTGGTCCATGACGTCGACACGCACGAGCTGTGGCTCGCGACAATTCTCGGGTGTGAAGCAGAGGCGGTCGGACGAGACTTTGAGCGACCGGTACGCGTCGAGGAGGAAGAGCACGTGTACGACAACAGTCGACGAGCACGGCTGGCCGAGCCAGAGCGAGTAGTGCGCCGACGCGCCACCGAACGTCGCGGTGAGGTACGTGGCACTCACGACCAGCCCGTCGCCCATGCATCCCGCCTCGCTCTCGGGTGGTGCACCACTCATGGAAAACCAGAAGGTCCGAAATACTGACATGGGTACATGGGTACATCTCAGTGGGTGTGTTGGGTGCTGATTCAAACTTGTTTTCAGTATGACATCGACGGTTCCAGCTCCAATTTACGCTCACACTCAAATCGGCCACGGATCTGCTGGTATCTCCCTCCGATGAAGACGCTGCTCCTTGCAATCGCCGCTGCATGCGCGCTCCACGCGAGTGACGCAACCCACACGCATATTAAGATCCGCACGCAGCATCTCGAAAGAGAAGCACCCGCTGCCGCACCGCCGCATGAGCGCAAACACGTCTTCCGCGTTCACACGCGCAAGTCGCTCTTCGACCACGCGGCGCAATATGTGGCCACGCACCACGGCGTGGCGCTCGACGTCTGGAGCGTGCGCGCAGCAGACGATGCGAGCACCGACCCGCTCGTTGACGCAAAAGTGTACGCGACGCCAGCGTCAATGAAGGCGTTCGCACGTGGTGGTATGGCTAAGATGACAGCTGCACACACCCACTCGACCCACCACGGCCATAGCAAAAGCGTGACAGTCGAGAACTCGAACAAGAGCAACAGCGACTGGATGCTCGACATTGTCGAAGAGGAGAAAGCGACTGCTGCGCTCATTAAAGCGGACCGTGTGGAGGTCGCTGCGTGTCTGAACCGCACAGCCGGCTTCTGGAAGCCGGTGGAGGCGAGTACGGTCGTGTACACGGAAAGTGCGTTCTTCGACTGCTTCCGGCCGCACGACGACGTGTTTGCGTTCTTGGACGCGCTCACAGCGCAGAACAGCGCGCTCATGACGAAGCTCCCGAACGTCTCGCAGACGTTCGAAGGCCGTGCGATTCCAGCGTACCGGCTCTCAACCACGACGACCAAGACGACCAAGGCTAAGAACGCACTGTACGTCCAGTCGCTCATCCACGCGCGCGAGTGGCAAGCGGGCTCGTCGACGTTCTACACGATCGCCAAGCTCCTCGACGAGCTCCGGCGGGGGAATGCGCGCGTGACGACGCTCTTTGAGTCGTTCGACTGGTACTTTGTACCAATTGTGAACATTGACGGGTACATTTACTCGGGTACAGTGGATCGGTACTGGCGCACGAACCGGCGTGTCGTAGACGCAGACGGGAAGCCGATCGAAGGCGTCGACTTGAACCGGAACTTTGGACCGACTGAGCTCTTCAACCACAAGCCTGAGCTCGTGGACGACGAGACGTACCCAGGTGAGAAGCCGCTGAGCGAACCGTCGACTGCTGGCGTCTTCCAGTTCCTCACGAGCCTCGAGAATCTGAGCGGCGTCATCGACATGCACACGTTCGGCGGTGACGTGTTGCGTCCGTTCAGTAACCGACCAGGGGAAGCTCCAGCGCCGTTCGGACCGCTGCTCAAGACGCTCGCGGACCGCGTGAGTGCGACGCTGTCAAAGCACGCAAAGACGCCGTACTCGAGCAAGACGGGCGCAGGGTTGTACGAAGCCTACGGCTGCTTTGATGACAGCGTCTTCCTCGCGTACAACTTTACGGTCCCGTCGCTCACGATTGAGGTCGAAGGCGACGACTTCATTGTACCGCAGAGCTCTATCCGCCCAGTTGGAAGCGCGATCTTTCACGGCTTGCTGCGCTTCGCAGACGAGACAGCGACGTACCGGAACGCGCTTGAAAAACTGGACGCGTCATCGTCGGACGACGACAGCAGCAGCAGCACTGACAGTGACAGTGACAGTGACAGTGATGAGGAGTAGATGGATTGGTACAGTGTACCAGTGGCGGTCAATCACAAAGTTCAAGGTCAGCTGTCCTTACAAAACGCAAGTGTTTTTTCGATTCTCTTGGTTTTAGTAAGGCGAACCCAGCTGCGCGCAACGTCATTCAAACCGCCGCAAGCCTTCACTCATCGGTCTCACGACGTGAGGTGAGACCTTGGGAACCAACAGACCCCTTCAAGCCCCTTCAAGCCCCTTCAAGCCCCCTCCCCCCAACCAAGCGAAGCAGCAGCGGAAGATGACAGCGACCGCCTCCGAGGCGTCGACGCTCTTGCGGCACGCGGCCGAGAAGGTGGCAGCCGCCCCTGGCCACACCCAGCAGGGCTCGGCGCTCTCGTCCTTTCTTGGCCTCGCGACCACCATGATGGGCGCGTGCATCCTGACGCTGCCAGGCACGGTCGCAGCGCTCGGTGTTGTGCCTGCGATGCTCCTCTTCGTGCTCGCAGCCGCGATCTCGTACGCGTCGCTCGAGATGATCACTGCAGCGTGTGACGCCACTGGCGCGTTCTCGTACGAAGCGTTGAGCTCGCGGCTCTTTGGCGCCACCGGCGTCTGGGCTGTCCGCCTGCTCACGCTCTTGCTGCTCTTTGGCTCGATCGTCATGTACATGGTGATCGCGATGGACCTCTTTGAGCCGTTTCTCGTCCACGTCCTCTCACGCAGTACGATCGGCGTGCTCTTTGCTGTCATCGCAGTGCCGCTCTGTCTCCCTGAGACGATCCACGAGCTGCGGTACATGAACCTGCTCGTCATCCTCTGCATCGTCTACATTCTCTTTGCGCTCACCGTCCGCACCGTCCAAGGCGACGCCGACCTCGCGGCGCGTGTCTCGGCCGCTGACATCGCCGCGACGCAGTTCACATCTGAAGCCGCTGCGATTGCGTACGCGCTCCCGATCATTTCGCTCAGCTTTGCGTGCCACTTGAACGTCCCACGCGCGTACGACGAGATCCACGACAAGCACGCAATGACGCGCGTGCACCAAGCGC
This sequence comes from Globisporangium uncinulatum, assembly GCA_023333755.1. Lineage (NCBI taxonomy): Eukaryota > Oomycota > Peronosporomycetes > Pythiales > Pythiaceae > Globisporangium > Globisporangium uncinulatum. Next base: position 33,133 of record JAASFJ010000045.1, on the reverse strand, counting down.
TCGTTGCTGTCGGACTAGTGGTTTATGGCGCGTTCGCAGTGCTCGGGTTTGTGTGCTTTCGGGGCCACCCACCGAGCGACATTCTCACAGGCTTTCGCCCAGACGACACGCTCATTAACGGCGCGCGGCTCTGTCTTGGCGCTAGTATGGTGCTCAAGACGCCCATGACGTTCCAGCCATTGCGCCAAGCCGTCGAGCTCACGTTCCTCGGCCACGATCGCGAGAGCCTCACGTTCCGGGCTGTGATCACGTCGGTCTTTATGGTCGTCGCCCACTTGCTCGCAGTCTACTCGCACGACCTCGGCGTCGTCATGTCGTTTGTCGGCGCGCTCGCAGGGAACGTCCTCACGATCACCGTCCCAGGGCTGTTTCTGTACGAAGCCTGCCGCAGTTTTGTCTTTGACACGGCTGCCAGCACGAAGCGCAAGCTCGCACTCGCGATGGCAGCGACAGGTGTCGGCTTCTCGCTCGTCTCGCTCGCGTACTTGGGCTACAACGCGGTGGTTGGGAACTGAGAGAGCGGCTGGCGGGTACAAGCAGAGACGATAGAAGACATTCGAACGAATTACCATGGGTGGTTTTTGGGTTTTTGGGTTTTTGGGTGGATGTATGCTTTTGTAGGTATGCACGCACAAAAGCGTCGGTTGATGTAACTTCGTGGTCGAAGGTAAGCAGAAACGCAACACCATAGCAGCCGCCAACGGCGCTCGCTCGCTCGCTACTTCATGCCAAAGCCATAGAGCTTCTGGTTGAAGCCTTCTTGCGCCTTGTGCTGCTTGTCGCGCAGCAGCACGACCGTGCAGCAAACCGTGCAGAGCCGACCGGCAACCGCGGCTTCTCTGCTCACTTGCTTGTACTTGAGCGGGTCGCCGCCTTCCTGGAGCTTCGCCGCAATCTCCGACGCTTTCTGCGAGTCGTTCTTACACACTGCGCGGCCGCAGAGGTTGCAGTCCTTGAGCGTTTCGAGCAACCCTTTCGGTTTCTTACATATCTTGCAGCTCTTCCGGACGACACTCGACGGGGCGGCCTGGGTCCCTTCTTTCATTGAGCACACGAGCCGCACGAGCGCCTTCTTGGGGATCACGTCGCCCACCGTCGCGCCATTGTGGTCCGGGACGTTGATCGACGCCCCAGCAGCGACCAATGCGCCGCCAATTTCGACCAAATTGTGTTCCATCGCCATGTGTAGGTACGTGGTCGAGCCGTTCAGTAGCGTATTGAGCGCTTCCGGCTCGGACGCCCCTGCTATGAGCCGTGCAATGCTCGCATTGTCTTGACGTGCAGTGAGAATGTGGATCGCGAGCGGCGTTTGCCCGCGGACGTTGAGCGCGTGGACGTTCGCACCAACCGCGAGCAGCAGTTCGACCATCTCGGAGGCGCACTCTTTCGCCGAGCTCGCGGCTACGTGAAGCGCCGTGTTTGCGTGCCGGTCGCCGGCGTTCACGTGGTCCTGTACGCGTGGCAGCTTTGCGAGTGCGCGCAGCACGTCGACGTGGCCTTTGCGCACGGCAATGTGCAGCGCTGTCTGGTTGTTCTTGCGGTCGCGGAGCTGGAGAATGCTCGCTGACGAGAATGTGGACGGCCGGGGAGCGTAGCCCTCGTCGAGCGACGACGGCGACGGTAGCGCGTCCATCGCGCCGGCTGCGGACCCGGGGCTGTCGAGCTGTGCGTCATCTGAGAGCGCCGTCATCGGGTCCTGCAGGTCGTAGCCGTACTTTTGCAGCGTCGAGATGAGCAGTTTGGCTTTCGCGTGGTCTTTGCCAAGGTCCTCGGCGCTCGCACGCATCACGCTCGGGCTGCTAGCGGGGCTGCTAAGGCGCGCGTGTGTGTCAGAGGTGCTGGCGCGGTCCATTGGCTCAGTTGTGGGGACGAGCTGGCGGTCACGGGCGGGGGGCGAGCGGACGAGGGGAGCTCTTCGGAGCTGCGGCCAAGTAAGAATGTCGGGAATTTGAGAGAGCGCTCTTTTTGAGAAGTCGCGACCCACAAAACTGGACATACATAGCGACAGATACGGATTTGGACAGAAAAGCGCCAAGTCGCACGCTCGTTTGACTGGATCTCACTATGTCCACTGTCGAGACCTCTCGTCTAAGTACGACACAAGTTCGAACTTTGCAGCCAATATACAGTACCGCAACTCTGCACCACAACAACTGCAACTGAAGCTCATACAGTAATAACGTGTCCCGCACGCATGGCGGCCAAGCTCTGGCGCAGCACGTCCGCTGCGGACTGGCGCGCTGCATTCGCGTCCTACGACGACGCGCTCGCGTCGCTGCAGGTGTGTGCATGTGGATGCCGCGTAAAATTCTGGTTCGCCCACAATCGATCCCACATCTTTTCCCTTTTCCCGGCGTCCAATAAACCAACAAACACGCGTCCCAGAAAGACGACCTCGTCGGCCTTGATGCCTGGATGCAACGCGAGTTGCCGCAGACGCTGCACGCGCGTGATCCAACGCCGTTTCTCACACAGGCAGAGCTCACGCGACTCATGCGCTGGAAGCTCATGAAGGGCAAATGGTGCGGCTCCTCTGCTTGGAGTACAGTGGTGGCGAATCAGCCGCTGAAGTCTGATTCCGTGACCGTGCAGGCGGCCCCAGCTCATGAAGTTCATTGACGGGCTCTCGGACGCGGCTGTGCGCACAGCGTCCACCAAGGCGTTCAGTGAGCTCCAGCGCAACGCGCTCATGCAGGCCGTGCAAGCGCTCTCGGAGCTCAAAGGCGTACGTGTGTGTGCGGGCGTCTTCGTCTTCCTTTCGCTCGTTGTGTGGGGCGGCTTGGCTCACAGCTACCGGCGGTTTGTGTTCGCCCAGGTGGGTCCTGCGACGGCGTCTGCAGTCCTGGCGGCGTACGACCCGAAGGCGCCGTTTATGGCCGACGAAGCGCTCGAAGCGATCGCACGTACGGGATTGCTGTGGTGGGCATGGGAAGCGCTCGAACTTAAGCGAACGTGAGCTTGAACCCAACAGTGTGTGTGGTGCTTGCAAACGTGTGCGTCGTGTCCATCAGACGTCATTGGCGCGCGCAAGTACACGCTGGGCCACTACATGGCGTTCGCGGAGCAACTGGCGGCGAAAGCCACGTGGCTGAACGCGCAAGCGACAGCGAGTGCTGACGACGACGACGATGGCGACGACTGGAGTGCGCAGCGAGTGCAGCTCTGTCTCTACGCAGCAGCACACAGTCGTCAGCAGACAGGTGGTGCGGACGCGCCAGCAAAAGCGAAAGCGGCTAAGACGACTGCGGAAAAGAAGCGGGCGAAGGCGACCACGACCGTGTCGAGCGACAGCACCAGCGACGCCAATGACGACACTACAAAGACCACGAAACACGCGATGGCGACACGGAAACGGCGCCGTGCTGGTGCTCAGTAGACGACGCTGACGTCCTCTCAGCACGTGTGGATGACGGACTCAGAGTGTCGATGCGTACAAAGTACGGAATGCGTACTTAACACACAATCATCTGCACGTCCGGGCACCTCTACTCGAACGCGGGCGTGAACGCACTGCGCGTGATGTGGTAGAGCGGGAGGAACATGTTGTCGCTCTCGCGCAGCCGCTGCCACGGCTCCCAGCTCCAGCCTTCGCACTTGGTCGGCTCCATGTTGCGCGGCGTCTGGTGCGCGGCCACGGCCGCCTGCACGAAGATCGTGATGTAGTGCTTGCCTTCGTCCTCCATCGGGTCGTTCGTCACGTACGCGAACGTGACACCGCTCAAGTCCAAGTCTGCAGCCAACCAAGAGAAGGAAGAACTCTCAGCACCTTCCACAGCGCCGCTTCGTCTTCCCTCACTCGCCCAGCGAACGCAAACGCACCGGTCTCTTCCTTCACCTCGCGAATCGCGCACTCTTCCCACGTCTCGTACATCTCGAGGTGGCCGCCTGGGAGTGCGAACTTCCCAGCGCCGTGCGAACCTTTGCGCTGCCCGATCAGTACGCATCCCGGGTGCAGCGCCGACGTGAGAATCACACCAACGCCGACGCGCACGTTTGTTTTCTGCGCCTGGAGCTCCTTGAACTCGGACTCGAGGCTCACGACACTGTCAACCGGTTTTAACAGGGGAGGGTGTATACACGTATACAGCACGGGTGCGGTTTTAAGTCAACAAACAACCACAGACGCACTCCGTATCGCACATAGCTCCCATGTCGCCGTACCGCTCGTTCTCAACCACGTCCTGCTTCTCGAGAAACGTGATGATCTCGTCCAAGTTCGACGTCGAGCTGAACTCGCTCCACTGACTCAGTTGGCTCAGCTGGCTCACGGGCCCGAGCATCAGCTTGTCGTCGTCGCCGTCGTCTTCGTCGTGGGTGTCGGTTAGAAAGTCGGTCGACGTTGTCCAGAGCGAGCTCTCGCTGTTCTCGCTCTCTTCGAGCGACGTCGACTGCGTCGAGTCGTCATTGTCTGCACTCCCCACTCGGCCGCTGGTGCTGGTCGTGCTGCTGAATGGTGGCTTCGCATACAGAGAGAGAAGAAGACCCGTATACACCGGCCACCAGCTTAGCTCAGCCTCACATCGTGTAACGAGCTCAACAACAGAGACGGAACTGCCTATAGTGGTTCATGCACACCTCTTGCTGGCTCGCCATACTCAACTGGCTCGTGCACAGCAGCGAGTCGTCCTTGTCAATGTACTTGAGGAGCAACACCTTCATCTTGGCGTTCTCGCGCGCCTAGTGCACACGAACGATGGCGTCACGAACGCTACAGTTCCCACTATCCAATCGTAACGCAACGCACCGTCGTAATGAGTTTGCGCTTCGCCTCTTGAAGCGTCTGGCGGCTCGCTGAGAGCTCCTCTTCGGCGTCACGAAGCGTGCGACGCTTCTTCCTCGGCGCCTCCTCCTCCGGCTCTGCGAACCGCACGGTGGGCGGGGCAAGAGGAGCAGCTACAACAGGCGCCGCTGGCTTTGCTTTCACCGCGTTGGTGGCTTTTGGTGCCGGTGGGGGCTTGGGCGGCGCTGCTGCCGCCGCTGTCCGCGTGCTCCGCCGGGTCTTTGGCGCCATCGCTTCGCTCAAACTGTGCAAAAGTGATGGAAGAACTCTTCGTCGTGATAAGCACGAGGCGATGATCCATAGTGTTTGGCAGGTGATAAAAACCGAGGAAAGCGCTCTGACGGCACTTCAACCTCGTCAGTACGTCAACCACCACGTTTCACGCGTCAATCCCTCACTAGACGACGATGGCGGCGGCCGCAGCCCTGCTCGAGTGGCAGCCGCTCCTGCACCTACAGCACGAGAACTTTCAATTGCGCGAAGAGAACCGTGCGCTGCACTGGCAGGTGCACGAGCTGCTGGATTGGAAGGCACGCGCTGTGCGCCACATGACTGCGCTCGCCCCGAAGCGCATCCGCGCGCAACGTGACATCCGCCGTGCGACCCAGCTGCAGGCGCAACTCCGCGCAGTTGAAGGCTCGCTGCAAGAGCGCGTGGCGCTTGAAGAGACTACACAGTCGCTGGAGCAGAGCGAGCGCCAACTGACGCAGCGCGTGCACGCGCTCGAGCGCGAGCAGGAACAAGCGACCCGCAGTCGAGCGCTCGCTGACGCGCGCACAGAGGCATTGGCAGCCGCCTTGCAGCGCCTTGGCGACGCCTTCCGTGTACATCTCGAGAAGCTCGTCGCGGTGCGCGAGACAATAGACTCGGAGGGAGGCGCGCAGCAAGAGCCGACGCAAGCACAGACCGACGTGGACGCGGAGAAGCCGTCGATCGCTCCTGATTACAAGAGCGCCGGGCCGATCGATTCGACTGGGATCATGGTGCGCATGCGACCGACTAGTGGCTCACTGACTGCGTATTTGTTGGTGCCTGACGAGCTCTCCGCTGGCGCTGTTCAGGTCACTGGACTCAGTGCCGTGTCGGACAAGTGCTTGCGATGGCTTCACGAGCGCACGGAGCAGTCGTTCGCTGCCCAGCAACAGCAAGTTGAGCGTCTCGAGGCCCAGCACGCCGAGCTGGAGCGTCTGCGCCGCGATGTCGTCTCCGCCTCCGAGCGCAGTGCTGAGAGCGCGTCGAGCGACCATGCGACACGCGCACAGGTAGCGCACCTCCGTCTCGCGAACGCGCAGCTCACAAGCGACCTCGAACAGCTCCGAACGCGCTGTGCCACACACGCGCACTCACAGACGCAGGTCAGCGACCACGTCCGGCAGCTTGTGACTGAGGTCCGGCAGTACCTGCGGCTCGTGCGTGCGGAGATCAAGAAGAAGTTTGGGTACGTCCCGGAAGCGATCGCCCACGCAGCGAGCTGGGCCCGCATTCTCAATGCTCTTGACGTACTTGAGCGTCACGCGCGACTCGCGAATGTGGCGGTCGCGTGACTCGTACTAAGTCCAGAGTCCGGTGCATGTATACACCTCGAGTCCAAAGTATACGCGGCACTTGTTTCTACTTGATAAATTAGATCGATGATGCGACCCAGCGGTCAACGGACTACGGACGCCGCACTTAAGCGAAGAGGAGGAGGAGGTGGAGGACATAGACGACGACGGGCTTGCTTCGCTGCTTTCTCGCTCAGCAACGTCCGAGCGAAAAGAGAGACCCACTCCCTACCCGCGGGTCGCCGTGTGCTTGTCAAAGTCGATCTGGCTAATGAGCCACACGAGCAGCAGCACGAACGCTCCCCGCACGAGCATGCTCGAGCCGCCCCGGCCGACCAGCACGGCGTCTTGGAGGTACCACCGGAGGCCACTCATTGCGCCGTTCTTCACTTCCATGAGCTCCCGGCAGCACGACGTGCGACGAGCACCGCTCGCCTGCGACGCCGCGTCAGCCGAACCGTCCAGGTCCGCGATCTGCGAGTTACGGTCACGAGACATCATCGAGTGCCGTGACGGGTTCTTCTGCGCAAAGCTGATCGTGAGCTGGATCGGCGGCGCTGTGTCCGTGAGCTCCATGCGCTCAAGTTGGACGGTCGTCGCGAACTCGTCTTCTTCTTGGACAAACAAGTCCGCGACGACAAGGGCAGCAGTCGCGACTTTCACCGTCTTGAAGAGGTGAAAGTCCCAGACCGAGATCTCGAGCACGTCGTTCTCGCGGTGGTGCTGCGCGTGGAGTTCGATCGGGACGTTCGCCCACTTGGGGTTCCGTTCGTGGCGGGCAACTGAGCTCTTCCACTGCGAGCCGCCGTTCGGGCTCTTCCGGATCGTCACGAACGGGTTCACGTTCTTGCGCGACCGGAACGGCTCCAGGTTCGCGCACGTAATCTGCTGGATCTTGAGCACCATGTCGGCGCCGTCGCTGCTCGACGTACTGAACCGCGTGCTCTCGTCGCTGCTACTCGCCCGTGAGAGCGACTGCGACCGTGCGAGTGACTCGCCGAGCGACCGGGACTTGCGTAGCGTCGCGTCCATGACGTCATCGTCCAAGTGCTCGGGCTCGTCGTCGTCTGCTGGGTTGTTGTCTGCAGTCGACGATACGACTGAGCCTCTCGATGACGACAAAGGCGACGGGAGCTTCGTCGTTTCGGGTTGAAAGTGCGCTTTGTGGCTCCGTCCGTCGGGGATCATGACGTGCGTGATCGCAGCGATCGCGTGGTCCGGCGTCCAGTCGATCGTCTCAATGTACAGTGGCTGGCGGAAGAGAATGCCGTGCTCGTAGACAAACTTCGACTGGGCGAGGCCCGAGCGAGTCGGCGAGCCTTTGATGTGCGTGTGCGAGCTGAGCTTCGCCATGCGTGGACCCACTAGGTGTCCGAGCACAGCGGAGAGCCCTTGGAGCCGCGTGCCGTCGAGCGTCTGCAGCGTCACGTCTTTGTGGAGGAAAGGCATGATCTTCGCGGCGTCGTTCTTCTTGTACGCGTACGAAAAGCGCACGTGGTTGATCATGAGCGGCTCCAAGCGGGGCTTCTGCACTGGCGACGCGGCGTCCTGGTTGTTGTCTTTAAGACCGGCGGCGCCACTGGCAGCCAGCGGCGTCGACGGCGTGACAGGCGGCAACATCTCTATATACGAGCTGTTGCTATGGCTGTTGTGGGCTGTTCTGGTGTTGTGGTGCGTGCGCCGGTTGACGCAGATGCGGATATGTTACGAGAGCAGACTCGAGTCGAGAGTGCGCACGTTCGCTTACCCAGCTGGATGAAGTCAGCGAAAGACGGAGCGTGTGGTTGAACGGCTGTGCCTGAGCCGAGCTGATGTTGCTGCTGGTCTGTGAGAACGGTGTGTTGGTTCTTGTGTGATGGCAAATTCGAGACTGCTACTGTGCACGCATAATCGGCAAAGGGCTGAGCGATTACACGCGAGCTGTTTTTTTTTTTGCCCTACCCCTTCACTGAATTGTGGTTGCGATAAATCCTCTGAAAATAAAATGTGCAGAGTGATTGCGGATCATACAAAAGCAAGTGAATTCACACCTGCAAGCAAGCATTCCCTGCTTCGATGGAGCAAACGAATTGGACAGGGATGAGAAAAAGCCGGGTCAGCAGCTTTGTTTGTGCTTGTTTTGCTTTTCGCACCAAAACAAATGGACCTCATGACACGTGCGGCGGACTGGCGCCTCTTCGATCAAGGAGAGGCAACTGGTTTGCTTGGTGCAGCTTGAACAGCACCAAGAGCTTCTCTCACGAAAGCGCGAGCATACTTTTTCGCGCCATGTTTCATGCTGTTTCAAGACACTGCAAAACAGCAAGCGTGAACATTCGTGGATTTGGGAAATCCGGCAACCGCTTCCGCTCCCTTTCCGTTTTTTGTTTGATCATCCATTTTCCTGGGACTAAAAAAGCCGGATTTTGTCTCGTTCAACTTCAGGTGGTGCCAGCGCGTTGTTTACAAGCCTGGATACTACCCAGCCACAACATTATACCAAGTCTTTGCGCTTCTCCTCGCGAGTTCATTGACAACGCGTTGCTGGCCGGGGTGGGGCGCGCGCGCTCGAGCCCGCGCACTCGCGCGCTCAATCACAGACAATCGTTTCAAACGGCTTGCCCGTTACTAGTACAAAACTGTGTTTGTAAAAATCTTTAGAATTTAATCATACTGTACTAAGCTTTTACAAAGACAGTTTTGTAATGTCGTGCGTAATCCGTTGGACGTCATCTATTTTTAGACTGCATTTCAGAAGCAATTTGATTATGCAGCGGTTGAGTTTCTCATCTTTCACGCACAATCCGTGCGCGAGCATACTCGGTACCGAGTATGAGCTGAACAAAGCTCGAAACTCACCACCGCCGCCTCAAACGTGGCGCAACACATGAGCGCTTCCAACAAACGTTGGTGGCCGCGTCATCCGCTGTCATTGGCAACATGCTATTGCTGGTGATTCTGAGCGTCGAAGTGCTCGCCTTGGTGTCCCCACAAAGCTGCTGCATTTTGTCGGGTGAGGTTGCACTCGATATCAGCTGGCCATGACTAATCCTTGCTTTGGTTGGCCGTGGGCGCCTCGCTCCCTCAAGCAGGCTTGCTTCCTGTGGTCTGAGCTCGTCTTCGCGACTCAGAAGTGCTTTTGTTCGAACTTGGTTTCACACATCGTCACATCAAGACCAAGCTTGATGAAATTGACGCTTTTTGTCAAGTTATTGCCTTCCCACTGGCATAGTCAATCTCGTGGTGCACGGCTCAGTCTCAGACTCAGCTCAAGTCACCGGACCTGGTTCGGTCCCGCCTCACATTCCAATCAAGCCAAACTGGAGGTTCACAATGCAATCCGGACTAATATAATAACCTTTTGTAATGATACACTGTGAAATTGCCAGTTTCCTACTTAATACTAATAAAAAAATCGCAGTCTGCGAATGTCACCCTTGCCTCTCTGTTACATACTCTGCCCTAGTCAACACACCTCAACGCACCACGCGCAAAAAGTCATCTGCATTATCGCGGCACAACACAAAATGGCGTTCGAGGTGAACGAGGAGCCACTGCCAGCAGGCTGGGAGGTGCTCATGTCGCGCTCGCAGAACATGCCATACTACTCGAATGTGCGCACGAAGAAGGTGTACTGGGTGGATGACGAGCTCCCGCGCGGCTGGTCCCACCAGTTCGACGACCAGAAGCGCCGCTACTACTTCCACATCCGCGACAAGCAAGCCACGATCTCGTACGACAAGCCCGTGCTGCGGCGTGCGCCGCTCGCGGTGTCGCTGGACGAACCGCCGCTGCCGGCGTTGCCTGAGCCTTCATACGACCCGCAGCCACAGACCGCTTCTCGCATGGAGCGCAAGAAGTCCAACTCGCTCATGGACTTACTGTCGCCAGGGCCACCAGCACTCGGCGCGGACGAGCGCTCGCCAGGTACGCATCTCATTTTTCATCTCATTCTATGTCGCCTGCGTACTTAACGTTCTTCACGAAATGCACAGGGAGTGAAACGTCGCCGCGACCTGCGTCAGCGTCGTCGATGGACATTGCGAACTTAGTGACGTCCACGCGCGTCACTGGCAGCAAGCGGCCCATAAGTCAGCTCGCCGACCACGACGCTGCCGCAGACTTTTACAACAAACTCAAGCGCAATGCGACGAGCGACCGGGCGGAGAGTATGCTCTTCCACATGCGCGCGATGAACAATTGGGTCAAGTCGATCTTGATTGCGGACTTTTCAAAACGCGGGGACTGCGTACTGGACCTCGCGTGTGGGAAAGGCGGGGACCTCATGAAGTGGGCGAAGCGCGGCTTTGCTAAGTACGTGGGCGTTGACATTGCGCAAAAGTCGCTTGAAGACGCAGTCGATCGGTTCTCGAACAACAACCAGAACCGCGAACTTAACGTCATGTTCGTCCAAGGCGACCTTGGCGCCGTGTCGCTCACGGACCAAGAGCTCGCGTGCTGGTCCCGAGATGACCCGACGTGGCGTACGCGAAAAACGAACTTAACGCCGGCGTCGTTCAACGTCGTGTCGATGCAGTTCTCGTTCCACTACATGTTTGGCGACGAAGCGCGCGCTAGCCAGTTCTTCCACACACTCCACTCGCTGCTCGTCGATGGCGGGGTCTTCATTGCGACGACTGTGGACCCGAACATGGTGCTCACAAAGTACTACCAGAACTTAAGCGACACGACCGACAGTGTCGACAGTAGCACGACTGGGGACGTCTGCATCCTGGACGAGAAACAGCGCGAAGTGTGCACGATCCGGTTCGACGAGTCGATCCGACACCATCTGATTGGCCACGACGCTGCTCGTGACGGGCAGTTTGGGCTTCGGTACAAGTTCACGTTGCGGGACTCGGACGCCGAAGACGGCGGCGAAGCCGTCGACGCGCCCGAGTACCTCGTCCCGGACGATCTGCTCCTTCGTATGCTGAAAGACCACGGCTTTGAGCTCTTGCTGAAGCAGAACTTTCACCAGTTTATTCTCAAGAACCTCGACGCGAACCGGTCGCTGCTCGACAAGATGAAGGTCCTGAACTACAACGGCAGCATCTCGGACGCCGAGTGGGAGATTGCCGGCTTGTACCAGGTCGTGGCGTTCAAGAAGGCGTACTAGACCGAGCGACACGGTGACGATGCCGACACTAGGGTAGGAGGAGTATGTATGAGAGAGAGAGAGCGTGCAAGCTGTGGACGCTGCCAAGAGGACCGACCTACGAGAGCGCGATGGTCGGGAACGGAGAGATGAAGCCGCAGTCACCACGCACGCCGACGTTCCCGTCGCCGTCCGAGCTGAGGAAGTAGTTGAAGCACTGGCACACGCCAGTCGTTCGGTCTGAAGATCGAGCCAAGCAATCACCACAGTAACAGTCAGTCCCATCACTGTGACGAGTGTGTGGCTGTGACTACTGCTACAGAGCTGCTCGTACCGCAGATTCCACGGCCCGAACACTCGGTGTTCGCCTTCGTGCCCGCTTGGACCTCTGTGGCGACCACAGTCGGCGTGACGGTCGAGTGGTAGAGTGCAGCGGTGGCCGCTGTGAGCATGGGCAGGTCGCCTTGTTCGGTCGTGAACTCGATCGTCGTGACTGGTTTACAGCACAGCGCGCATGATTAGCTACTGACTACCAACCAATCAGCACAGTGGCGAGTGTCGTTCGTTAGAAATGACAGGTAGCTGCTGTGTTCCCTGGACGCACCGATCGCCGCCGTGTCGCCGCAGGGCTTGGTGGCGCCGCCAGCGAACGTGACAGTGACCGAGTCGATCGTGGGCAAACTCTCGAGCGCAGTCTTGATCGTCGCGGCAGTCGCGTCGAACGCGATACGCGGTGTCGTGTACTGGCGAAACGTGAGCGCGAACCAGCCGTTCTCAGCTCGGCACGCGAGTGTCTGCTTCTCGTTCACGCGACCGACCTCGTACGGGTCGGCGCCGAGTGGACAGAAGCGTGCGGAGCAGTCATAGTCGCGGAAGTCGCCGAGCGCACCAGCGTACGGACCGAGGTAGTAATTCTTGGTGCAGTCGCAGCCCTGGATCTTGTTGGCGTCCCATGTCGCCGGCACGTTGAGCGTCGCACCGTACGTGACGCCGAGGAGGTCGCCGTTCGTCGCAGACGCAAGCGCGAGCTGCTGCATTGTCTTGCACGTGCCGTGGCCATTGCACGGTGTCGAAGTGCCAGGGCACTTGAGCACGTCGCACGCAGAGCCAGTGAAGAGCGACCCGCACATGCACGTGCCTGTCCTGGTGTCGCACGTCCCTCGGTTCGAGCATGGCGCCATCGCATGTGCTGTGTCGGATGCTGTCGCACCGTCAAACCACGCGACGCCTTGCGGGCACGTGCGTAGCGAGCAGTCAAAGCCTGTGAAGCCTGCGCTGCAGGTACACCGGAACGTCGGTGCGCCGCCAGTGTTGTCGCACACGCCCTGGCTGTTGCACACAGCGCCGTTCACAGTTGGACACCCCGTGGCCGTGCCGAAGCCGCAGTCGCCACGGGTGCCGACCGCGCCAGCGCCGTTGCTGCCAGTGAAGCCAGTAGTGCAAGCACATATTCCAGAGCTCAAGTCGCACATTCCTCGATTCGAACAGTACGCCTCCTCACGTGTGCCCGGGGTCGCTGTCGTGATAGCAAGCGACGGCGTCGCCGCTCCGCCTGTGAGTCGGTTCTGGAGCAGCAGCGTCGGCACGTCGCCCGGGTTGTTTGTGAACGTGATCTGCGTCGTCGTGCCACCGACGCTGCACAGCGTCGTCCCAGCGCCGATCGTGACCGTCACGCCAGAGATCGTGTCGAGCTTCTCGAGTGCGGTCTTGAGCGTCGCAGCCGAGTCTCCAGGCAACAAGTTCACTGTTGTTCGGCGTCGAAATGTGAGCGCGAACGAGCCTGTGCAGCCGTCGCACGAGCACGTGAGCTGCTGGATCTCAGCGACCTGTCCAGTCGTCATGGGGTCGTCGCCTTTCGGACACTCGCGCTGCGAGCAGTCGAACCCCGTGAAGCCGTTGTCGCACTGGCAGCCGTAAATCTTGTCAGCGTCCCAGAGCGCGTACGTTGTCGCGACAAAGAAGTTGGTGTTGTCGAGAATCGCAGCGGCTTCGTGCATGCTGACGCACCGGCCGTTCGTACACGCTGGACACGCCATGCGCTCGCACGCAACGCCTTCAAAGCCGATTTGGCACTTGCACACGCCGAGGTTCCGGTCGCAGAGCCCCATATTCGAGCACTCGGCCATGTCGTGCGCCATGTCCGTCGCACTCGCGTAGTCGACCCACGCGACGCCTTGCGGACATGCCATGTGCTTGCACGACGTGCCAATGTACCCAGCAAAGCACTTGCACTTGCCCGTGCTGCCGTCGCAGGCGCCGTGGCCGCTGCACGTGCCATCACACGTAGTCCCATGCGTGAGCGGAGAAGCCAGCAGGAGGAGCGCGAAGCAACCGAGTACAGTGCTCCTGAGCAGCGACATGGTCGTGCGAGTGGGAGCAGTCGTTGCAGTGGGGTGTGAAGTGCGTGGTACTGAAAGGATGAATTGAAACACATCGTTAGAAATGGCTACATTAGAGCTCATGTTGGACTGGACAGTGTAGCCATTTCTATCACATTGTAATCCCAGGCCCACAACCCAATGCCACTGCAGAGCGGTAACGACAGAGAAAGTGAACACAAGCTGCGGAATCTTCAACACTAACAGAGGCGGCAAGCGAGGCCTTCCGAGCTGCACATACACGTATACACACACGCGTGCCCACGAGCGCTGACTAACGACGGCGAGGGGGATGGGGAGAATTGGCTGTGGCGAACGCGAGCGAATGCGTCGGTCAGCTGTCAGTTCACCGAGCGGTGGTCATTCAGACGGCTGCTGCGGCAGACGCTTCATGCGCTCGCCACTGTCCGCGAGCATGCTCTCGACGCGCTCAATGGCGGTCGATATCCGCTGGAGCTGCGATCCGTGGTAGTCAATGACGTTCGCCATCTCGTGCTGCTGCGCGGCGAGAATCTCTTGCGTTGAGATCGTCTTGTCGAGCAGGTCGAGCATCATGCGCTCATTGTCGTTCAGGCTCGAGACCTGTCGCTGCTGGAGAGCGAGGCTCTGGAACGCTGGCGACACGGGCACAATCTTGGCACAGACGCTGGTTGTCGCACTCGTGCTGTCGCTCGAGAAGCTCCCAAAGCTCTCTTCCGAGATCGTCCGGGCCATACTGCGTCCTGTCGGCTCGTGGTGGCTGCGCTGGTTATCAGCGACAGTGACGACCGTCGGAGGCGCGTGCATCAAGTCGTGGTACGATAGGCGCTGGCTACTGCTGCCCCGGCTCTCCGAGTATCCGCTGCGGTGTCGCGCTGGCCGCGCGTGGCCGCCAGTGACGACAGGCGGCAGGGTACTGACACCAGACGACGACGATACGTGGTGGTAGTGCGGCTGGTGCGGCGGCCGGGAGTGTTGGTGCTGGTGGGGCAGGCACTGACGCAGCCGCAGCAACAGGTCGCAGCTCAGGTTCGGCTGTTCGAGTGCGACTTGGTTCTCAAACGGCTGCGTGACAACGCACGAGGCGTTCACTGCTCCGAGGCCGTCGTGGAGACTGCACGGCGCTACAAACCAGCCAAAGAGGAGGTCGCGCTCGCTTGCGTCGTAGAGCCGTGTCGCGTCGACTGCGACGACGACTGTACTGCCGTCTGGGTACTGACGGGCGTGCGTGAGGACGCGCACGACGTCGTAGGCAGCGACCACCACGTTTGGGCGGAACGTAATCTCGTCCATCCACGTCTGCGCGCTGAGCTGGTACCGCCGCACGACGTGCGACAGGAGGTTCTCGTAGATGGCTGCGTTCGCGTAGTTCTGCACGTGCGCAACGGCCTCGGCACACGAGCCCGAGAGCTTTGTGTTGCTGCGTGTAAAGTGGCGGCCGTCCCGGACGAGTTCAAACGCCTTGACGCCGTCCAACGGCGATGTCCGTTCGCGCCAGAGCGTGCTCTGCAGGCGCTGGAAAAAGTCCATCGACACGCCAATCTTGTCGCCGTATTCGGGCGGGACAGACGACAGAGCGAGGTACAGGCTAGGGCTCGGGTCGACCCACTCAAGGTCGTCGCTGCTGCTCCGTGACGATGCATAGTCTGCGACGTGGAGCCCGTGCAGCGACGCGTTCCCATCCACGAGTCCGCTCGGCTCCGTGCCCGTGCTGCTGCTGCGCTCGCTGCCGCTGTCGGACGCCGTCTCGCTCGCCATTGACTGCTGTCGATGTGGCAGCGGCGGCGGCGCATCGCGAACGCTCGACATGGTGCGGTCAAGCGACATGAACGTCGAGTTTGTCGGCTGCAAGGAGTACTAGTTAGTGGACCGAGAACAACAACAACAACGACACTGACACAACGCCAACGCACCCGGGCGGTCGACGACCCGTCCACACGCTGTTCAAGCACTTCCGACACAATGTTCGCGACTGCTTCGAGCGTACTCCGCATAGCCGCTGACGTGTCTGTGTGGGGCACACTGTCGAGTGCGCACACGACGCCGATGCAGCGGTCCAGGACGCGGATTGGTGCAGCGGCGTAGTACCGGAGCGGCTGGCCGCTGAGGCTCAAGTTGTTGGCGTGAAAGCGCTTGTCGACGTTCGTATCTGGTACGATCAGCGTCTTGCTCTGTGCGAGCGTGTACGCACACGCGCAGTCGTCGCGTGGGATGTGCGTCCGGTCCCACCCGACGCTCGCTTTGAACCACAGTACGCTGTCGTCCAGGATCCCAATGAACGCGACTGGACACGCAAGCGTGCGGGCGACAATGCTCACGAGCAGGTTCATTGTTGGGTCGTTGTCCGAGCGGAGGATGACTGAGTGGCGAGCGACCTGGAGCCGCGCACTCTCGTCGTCCGGGATCGGCTGCGGCCAGAGCTGCACGACACTCCCCGTCGTGAACTCGGACTCCATACTCCACACCGAGAGCTGCTGCTTGGAGCGTCCGACGCCGCTGCTGGCCCCAGTCGACCGCGGTGGCGGCGTCCCAGCGTGAGGCGGCAGCGAGTCGCTACGGTCGTACGCAGGCGGCTGGATCGACAGGCACCGGCGCTTGTCCATTGCGAGCGTCTCACGCATCGCCGTTTCGTGCACTTTAATCGACGCGTCGGTGGCGCGGATCATGCAGAACGTGCACACGCGGGTGGCGCAGTGCACGTTCACGTCTGTCTGCCGGATCTCCCGCTTGCTTGAGCACCCGCCGCACACGACCTCTCCACACTATATTGTAACATATTGTGACAGAATTGCGTGAGATCAGCGACCAACACTCGCTGTCGAGTGACATGTCACACATGAAGGGCTCGGACGCACCGTGCGGCAGTGGTGGCGACGTCGGAACGGCAGGAACTGCTGGACGCACACGTTGCAGTGGGTGCGCACTTCGTCGTGGACCCATGCGTCGGGTTTGAGTAACTTCCCAACTACGAGAAGCCCGCCTTCGAGGAAGTACATGGGCTGCGGCGGCGCCTGGGCGCTCGAGCTCCGTTTGCCCCCTCCCATTGATATCGAAACAGTGTCGGGGGGGCTCAGCTGCAGAGCTGATCGGGTGGCGCTGGATTCTACTTGCGGGTGCGAGCGCACTTGCAAGTATGCGCGCGATGTGGGGAAGTGGTGGTGGTGGCCGCGTGGCGCTCTTGAGCAGGAAAAGAGGACTTTGTTCATACAGAGGCGGTTGTGTTGCGTGCGACTTGGTGAAGGTTTTGTGGAAGTTACGGGCTGTTTGGTGGAAACTTTGACGCGTTTGACTTGGTGTTGTAAGTAGATCTTTCTGTTGTTCTACTATTGAAGCCGCAGACTATTCAAGATCCACGTGACATACAAAACTCAAGTGAAGAGTTCACGTCGTTTCGTGTCCCGACTTTCCGACTTTATCAACAATCTTCACCTCTCCATCTCTGTTTCTCTACTTCTCCACATTTCTACTTCTCTCTCTCTCCTTCTCCAGCACCCACACCGTGGTTCGCACTTTACTAAAATGGAGCTCAATACAACACCTGACAAAGCGGAATTCGATACTTTGAACTGCTTTGAACTGGCGAGCGTACGAGAACCACAAACGTCCTCAGCAAGTGTGAGTGTGTCACGATCAGCGTTGGTGAAGGCCATCCTCGCTTCAAAGCTCTTGCTCCTGCGCAGGCCGCAACCAAAGAAGAACGCGCTGGTAAAGCTGGCTCGCTGGCTTTTCACGCTTGGAGGTACTGTCCTCCTTCCTGCTGCTGGACAAGCTCACTTGCCCACATGACGCTGACTCTAGGGGATGAGGAGAGAGAGAGACTTGACACAACACTCGACACGGAAGTATATCGTCTTAGACATTCCGTCTCGCGGCAGCAACTCGGTCCGCGGCCTCTGCGTTCGTTCCCTCTCTGACTCACAAGGCAATCTCAACTGCCAGTTCCAGGCGGTGGCATCCCAGTATCAGACTTGGGCAAGAATTGCCCTCATCAAACAACCACACCAGTGGTCGGAGCAGCAGTGAACACTGGAGCAGCTTGACTCTCGTGTCAAGAGCAGCAGAAGAAGGATTAGTTGGAGACATTCATGCAGACGTGGCTGGCGACATTAGTGTCACAGAGGATTTGACTTCTATGGGTGGGGCCAATGCGCCACATTGATCAATGGAGTCGAGCTCTCCGATACTGAGCTCGTAATCTTGTATGGATGCAGACAAGCGAACACCTTCGGACGCAAAGCGAGGGAGTTCGCCTGGGACGAGTCGTGGTTTGTCGTGAGTTTGATCATCATGGGAATCGTTGAGCACGTTGGTCCGCCCTGTGTCGTTGGGTATCTCAGTGCTCTGAAGTGCCGACGCTATGCTTCTTGCCACCCATGAACTTATCCTCTGACTCACGACGAACCAGCACCTCCAATGCTGCCACTCGAAGCAGCTGACAAAGTCAACATGCTCGTTGGAGAGTCACGACACTGCGGGTGGCGTTTGGACCAGTGCAAGTTTTCAAGTTCTGAGCATGGGGGGAGGGGCCAAGCGTGACATAACGCGAATCACTCACACGAATCCAAGAGCGGCAGCCATAGGCGAAGGCGCTTCCTGGTGTCTGGGCTCAGCAAGGAGCGCGGGCTTCTCGCTCTATGAGCCCAGATCTCGCCGTCAACTCAGTGCACAGCCCAAACTGGTCAATCCAGTGCTGGACACGGCGTCCTCGTGCAGAAGCCCTCGAATGCGCCGGAGCCACACGCAGTTAAGCCGAAATCACTTGACTGCCATTTGTCGTGTCGTGGAAGTAATGATTTGAGACTCGGTCACTAGCCAAATCACAGTTCATTATGCACTGAAGGTGGGAAGCTGCATGGCAGCTACTGACACGGTCCAGCAACCCTTTCTCTGCGCAAGTATACAAGCTTCTCATTCCGGACAGCAGATGTCTCTCCCTCGGGTTCGATTCGACTGTCCCGATAGTACACGCCCACCACAGTCGAGCACTGACGCATCGGAAGTATACAAACTGCCGGATACAACTTTTGCCATCCCCATTATCCGGACGTCAACGACGCGTATCCGGACAAAGACGCCAGTTCCAACGAGCGTGTGTTCGCTCCAGAGCTCCACAAAAAGCAAGGAAAGCGTCCTCGGTCTGAGAGACCGAGCGACTTTGCATCCAAAGACAAAAAGTGAAAGCGAGCGTTCAGAAATCCAGTTTCGCTCCACCGCCCACTGCGCCCGCCCGCCCACGTGCCGAGCTCGAGAGAACGACTGCCGCTAGCGCACCTGCACGAGCGTCTCGAGCCGCCTCTCCATCACCCACCCGCCTATTTACATTTTCTGTATACACACCAGCAGCAGCGAACCTTGTAAGTACGCGTCCATTCGCCTCCTCCTGTCGAACACGTCGACTGCGTGACCTCCCCACTCACGTGCTTCCTCCGTCCCATTCCTCTTCTCAAGCAGCAGCAACAACCATGGGGAACATGTGCTCGAAACGCCCGGTGGTCAAGTCGCCTGTCCAGACGCCGTACGGCCACAGCGCGTACAATGGCGGGAACGGCAGTAACGCGTACCGCCCGGACCCGACGCCCCAGATCCGACCGCCGCCGACGCGGCCGCTTGCGCAGCCACTGCCTGCTGCAAACACGGACAACTGCTTCCCTGAGCTGCTGTCGTTCCGGCTCGACGAGACGGAAGTGCTGCTTACACGAAAAGTATCGAGTGGCGCATTCGGCGTCGTCTGGCTCGGTCACTACCACGGCCAGCCGGTGGCTGTGAAGCGCATGATTGACGGCGAAGACGAGTCACTTGCATTCTCACGTGAGATCCTGACCATGTCCCGTCTCGTGCACCCACGCATTGTGCGCTTCATTGGGTGCACGTGGACTGGAAACAAGGACCTGAGTGGTGTGACTGAGTACATGGACGGCGGCGACGTCCGGACGCTGCTCGAGAACCGGAAGATTGACTTGAGCTGGCGACGGGAGAAGATCTCGATGGCAGTCGACATTGCCGAAGGGCTCACGTACATGCACTCGCTGAACCCGAAGATCATCCACCGCGACCTCAAGTCCCGGAACGTGCTGCTGAACTCGGCCATGGTCGCGAAACTCTCGGACTTTGGGCTCTCGCGGAACCGGACGTACGAAGAGACGCTGACCGCTGGTGTTGGGACGGTCCGCTGGACAGCGCCGGAAGTCATGCTCGGCGAGAACTACAGTGAACAAGCGGACGTGTACTCGTTTGGCGTTGTGCTCTCGGAGCTCGACACGCGTGAGATCCCGTTTGAAGAGAAGTCGAGCAGCCGCGCAGGTGGCGGTCAGCCCGACATGGCGATCGTGATCAAAGTCGCGAAGGGCGAGCTCCGGCCGTCGTTTGCGCCCGACTGCCCGGAAGTCATTCTCAAGATTGCGCGCGCGTGTCTCCAGTTCGACCCCGCGCTCCGTCCGAGCAGCGCGACAGTCGCTCAGATGCTCCAAGACGCACGCGTTGACCTGCAAGCGTAGGCGTGGAGGACGAGAACCGAACCGAACCGACGCTGGAACCGAACCTTTCGACGATTTGTACACGACCGACCGACCGGAGGAGCTCCCTCGTCGCTCTCCTGCAGAGAGTCCTCAACCCTCATCTCTCGCCCGTTAACCCCCTACCCCCAACACCCTCCCTTCACCTCCCTATTTTGCATAAAGAAACGGGGAAGTACACTGTGTCTCTTGCTCTTGTTCGTTGGCTGCCATTGTCACCGTGGCAATGTCACGTGAGCTCTTCAGAGCGGAGCTCCTCGTAAAGTTCGGAACACGAACTTAGTGGATGCCAATCAAACAGGGTCATTCCAGACAAACGTGACACGTTATGCTGCGCTCTGCTCCGCACACACGGCTGGCAGCGCGTGCGCTGCACTGGCGGCGTCGGTTCTGCTCCGACAGCGCAGCGGGTGCGCACAATGGCCCTCTCCTCTACCGCGACTTGGCGCGCACGTTCCTGCAGATCGAGGTGCGCGCTTTCGATCGTCAGCACAATGATGTGGTTGACAACCAATGTTGCGCCGGAATGCCGACACTCCTTGGCCATGTGTGGCTGCGCAGCAATCAAAGCAGTCCCGCGACGCAAGCATACGGTTATTGGCTGCGCGGTTCCACGAAGTGCTGCAGCGGCCTTCGTCGTCGTCGCCTTCCGAGCTCGCGTCCGTGTTGTTTCTCACGGCGTCGCAGGTGCGACCGCTCGGACATCATTCCCAAGATATCGGTGGGTTCTCACATGACAGACTGTCCATTGGCTCTTAGCTAGCACCGCCACACGAAGGCGCGGAGCTTCGCTTCGGCACGCGGCAGTTTGCCCCAGTGATCGAGCAGCTCGTCGCGCCGGACGCCAACCGCTCAACTACCGCTCTTGAGATCTCCAAGTTCCCGGACTTTGGCACTGCCGTGCAGTCGCTCCTCGACAGCGGCCGCATCGTGCTCCGAGACGACGCGGAGTCGCGGCCGCGCTTGACAGCTATGTTCGTGCACGAGAAGCTCCTGCTTCTGGCCAGTGTGAAAGGACGTGGCGCAGTGGCGCTGAAACAGCAGCATGTAGTGGAGCTCCTGCAACAGTGTCGGTACGAGTCCAGTGTATATATTGTGCTGGGACGAGGGGCATTATGACGCAGAGAATACTCACTCCGTGTCGTGATGTTGTCTGAAGGTGTGCAGAGGAGATGGTGTTCCTCGTTCGGATGCTGGCTGTGAGTGAATGTGTGAGGGGGTCGCACAAGAGTATAGTCACGAATGTGCCTCGCGTGCGGAGAGCTCACACTTGTGCCTACATGTCCTGGCTCGTGCGAACGAATGACAGCACCAGAGTCTGCGGATCGGCATGGGCGAGAAGTCGATTCTCGCAGCGCTGGCGACTGCAACCGCTCCGTCGTTTTCTCCGTTGGCGCCTGAGTCCAGCGCCGGACTACTCGAAAGCGACACTGAACGCGCGACAGATCCGTCGGCACTAAAGACCTGGACGGAGAGCGTAACGAGAGCGTACGCACAGCGACCAGACTACGCAGTGCTCGCAGCGCTGCTCGTTGAAAGCAAGCACGAACCGAACTTAACGACGAAAACCGCGTGGTTGAACGCGCGAGCGGCGCCGACAGTCGGTGTCCCCGTGCTCACCATGTCGGCGTATCCTGTCGCGAGCCTCGCAGCTGTGGTCGAGCGCACGCGGAAGACAGCCGACATGACCGCGACGTGCGAGTACAAGTACGACGGCGCCCGCGTCCAGGTGCACTTGTCGCTGTCGTCGTCGCTGACACCGGCAGTGCGTGTCGGTCGGGTCTTTAGCCGCAACATGGAGGACACGACCGACAAGTACGCGTCGCTTCTCACGGTCCTGCAGCACCAGCTGCGCACCACCGGCGACCGCGACGTCGTCATTGAAGGCGAAGTCGTCGCACTCGACCGTGCGACGCAGCGGTTCCTACCGTTCCAAGTCCTGCAGACAAAGACGACGACAGAGTTCTGTCTGTTTGTCTTCGACCTGCTGTACCTCGACGGCGAGAAGCTGCTCGCGCGTCCGCTGCGAGAGCGACGCGCGCTCTTGCGTGCGCACTTAGTGGAAGACCCCGGACGGCTCGAGTTTGTCAAGAGTTTCGACATCAACGTGAGCGACGACAATGACGACGACACAGTCAGCCCCACCAACAGCTCAGACTCGGACGCGAGTCGCGTGCGGTCGTTTCTCCAAGAAGCAGTGGCGGCAGGCTGCGAAGGGCTCATGGTGAAGGCGCTGGATGGCGCAGACGCCGACTACAAGGCTGGCGTGCGGTCGTACTCGTGGATGAAGGTGAAGCAGGACTACCTCGTTCGAGACGACGCGAGCAGCGGCGAGACGGAGGTGCGTGCGTCCCAACAGACAAAGCGCAGCGAGCACGGTGTGTTCCTCCCCGACACGCTCGACCTCGTCCCGATCGGCGCGTTCTACGGCAAAGGACGTCGGGCTGGTGTCTTTGGCTCGTTCCTGCTGGCGACTTACGACACGGCGTCCGGCAAGTTTGAGGTTAGGGTTCGTGTCGCTGGCGTTGTCGTGTCGCTCTTTCAATGATGACTAACGAACGACCCAACGCCTCGGTGTGCAGACGATCGGGAAAGTCGGCACAGGGTTCTCAGACGCGCAGCTACAAGAGATCGCTGAGCGACTGAAGCACCAGACTGTCGCTCACGCCGACAATGTCGTGCCCAGCAACGTCTCGTCCATCGCGACGCGTAGCCGCCAGCCGGACGTGTGGCTCCATCCGACTGAAGTGTGGGAGATTAAAGCGACCCAGCTCACGTCGTCGACAGCGTACACGTGCGCGTCGCAGTCCAACCCACAGCCAGAGGAGCTGCCAGCGAGTGCCGACACGGACGCCACGAACGCCACGAACGCCAGCAGAGACCGCTCGAAAGGCGTCGCGCTCCGCTTCCCACGCTTCCTGCGCCTACGCAGCGACAGGCGCCCAACGCAAGCCACCGACAGTGCGCAAGTGGCAGAGCTCTTCTGTCAGCAAACTGCAAACCAGAACGGCGAGTGACCGACGAGCACGAACCAGATATGGATGAGATGAGCCCACCAGACGCTGGCGCGTGCGTCCTTCTCTCGCGTTCGCGCCGGTCTATCGTTGCGTTCGTTTCACCTTGTAGATGCGCACGATCCACTGTTCGGACGTGAAGACCTCTTCAAAGTGCGTCAGCGACACGTTGCTCGCGACTTTCGTCTTGCGATTTCGGTCCCAGCCCTGTGCCGTCGTACTGGTGCCGTCGCCAGTGTCCAGTTGCGCAAAGTTCGCAAAGCTGAGCTTGTAGAGGACACTGGACGTGACTGCGAGCGTCGAGTTCTCGTGGTACAAGTACCGTCCGTTGACTTGGAACTCGGACTCGATCGTCGCGTCTGGGAACACGCCTTCTGTGATCTTGATGATCCACGGGAGCTTGTCCAAGTCATCGCCGCCCATGCCGACTTTCCCACCAAACAGGATGAGCACGTAGTCGGCGCCAATACTCTCCAGGATCGGCAGCGCATCTTCCTCTGTCGATGCGAGCACGCGGCCGACTGTCGCGATGTGCGTGTTGTTCCACGTGTTGTTGTCGACGATCACTGTCCGGTTCGCAAGCGACGAGATCTGGTAGCCATAGTCCCACCAGCTCAGGATCTTTGCGTCCTCGGCCGTGTTCTGGCGCAACCACATGTACGCTTCTCGGTAGTCGTCGCACACCGTGTACGTCCTGCTCGTCGCGTTCCACTCCTCGTACACGAGCGCTGTCGATGCGTACGCTTTCCGTGAGATCGTGGCGGCCTGGCGGACATGGACGATCAGCAACGCCTACGTCATCACCACACACACACATGCGACGTGAGTAACGACAGTACGGCAGTGAACAAGGGCGTTCAACGCCCGCAACAGAGTCAACGACGATACGCACGCAAACTGCGACGACCAGCAGCCCCATAGCACTCGGGACTTCGCTCGGACGCAACGTTGTCTGCATGCCGGCTGGAGGCGGAGCGAACCGGAGCTTCACGCTCATCGCAGCGAGTGCGTCGCCCGTGGACCCGTCGTCTTGACCGTGTGGCTGGTTCTCTCCAGCGTGCAGAGACGAGGCGGCTCGAGGGTTCTCCTCGTTCGAAGCAGGAGCCTCCTCTGCGACTGCGTTCGCACGCGTCATCGCCGACACTTTGTCGAGGAACGTCGAGATCCCAACCGCCGAGAGGAAGCACGAGGCCGGCGCGAGCGTGAGCAGCAGGCGCACCATGATGCCCGAGAAGTAGACGGCAAAGACGCTGTAGACGATCATGAAGATGTACCCAGGACTGAGCTCCTGGAACGCGTAGAAGAGCCCGAGTGGGGTGAAGACCATGACCGGCCCGAGTGCGAGGTAAAAACCTGTCCACGCAGGCGGTTGGTGCTCTCCGACTGAAGCGACGATCGGGAGGTACTTGGACGCGTACGTTGGGATGAGGAGCGTCAAGCTCCGTCCGCTCCACTGGAACTTGTCGAGGGCGAGTGCTGCCACCAACACTGCGAGTCCAACGGCTGCTGCGACCGCAAACGACGCCTTGAGCAGCGTCGTAAACTGGCTGGGCGACAGCTGTGTCTGGCTCCACTTCATCAGCGCCACAGCTGCAGACAGAGAGAGAGAGCGAGAGCGACAAGGTCAGCTCCACCACTGTACCACATCACCATCTCAGCCACATCTCCCGCCTCGGTGGTACCTTGAAGCAGGACAAACATCCCGTGGGACGCAGCGCTCTCGCCTTTCAGCACGGCGTTGAAGCCAACGAACGGCACTTGCATACTCAACAGCGTCGCGAGCGGGTAGAACGTCGAGTACGCAACGTAGACACGCGCCGAGTACCGGCCCGAGAGCACGAGCGCGAGGATGTGGATCGGGATGAGGTTCAAAATGAACACGTAGCCGCCCCACGACACGACCATGGCAAAGTACGACAGCGCTGTGACGGCCGCGACGAGCATCGAGCCTGTGTGCACAGTCTTGACCCAGAGATAGAATGTGAAGACGAGGAGGAAGATCGCGACGCCTTCGTTGTCGAACGAGCCAGCGGACGAGCGCGACATGTACGCTGGCGAGACGCCCAGGAGCATCGCAGCGAGCAGCGCAGTCGTCGTCTTCCGCGTCACTTCTTTAGTTAGGAGAAAGAGCGCGAGTGCCGAGAGCGCTGCAAAGAGCGGGGCGACGAGGACGCAGACGTGGCGGATGTCCACTGGCACGCCAAGGAGCGCGAGCGCAGAGTGGAGCGCGGCCGCTGCTGCCATGAGCCCCGGGTACACTGTTGTGCCCACGATGCGGCCAAGAGGGTACCACGCGCGGTCGTCGAACCAGTTGAGCAGCTCGATTGCGCCATTCTGCGTCAGGAATTTCGTCACGCGGAAGTTAAAGTGCGGGTCGAACTCGTGGATCACCTAGATGGAGCAGCACGAAATGCAAGCGCGTTTCAGCACGTATTGCATACAAACGGAGAGTTTATTGGTGGGAAGCTCAGCTCGTGGGCGTGCGGGTCCTTCTCGATCGCTACGTACGCTGCCCCACTGCACGAGCGAGAAGAGGCGGATGGCGACGCTGACGATGCAGATCAGCAGCAGCAGCACAGCAGTCGCGATGCCCGAAAGCTCGCGGCCACTTGGCGGTGGAGGTGTCGGCATTATTTGATGCTCGAGTGTGACGAAATGAGGGGCTACACTCGCCGAGCATACAAACGTCGAGAGAACAGTCGTGACTTGTGTTCAGTATGCGACTTTTGTCGACGAAAGTGTCGTGATAGTGAACGAATCAAGGGAGGATCGAGAGTTGAAGTTGCCCTCAAGTTGCAACCAACCTCCAGTGCGGAATCCACGAGTACGGCACACGAAGGCGAGGGATGGCGACCGAAGCGCTCGCGCACACGCTGCAACAGGTGCGTCTCTCTTGATACGTGTATGTGTGCTACTGGGTGCGTTGCTTGTCGTAGCCTGGCTGAATCAGTGAGTCGCGGATGGCAGCTGACAGCGATAGCGACCGAGTTCCTCGCGAAGCATCGGTGAGCCTTCAACTCGTTGCGTGTGCGTCCGTGATCGCACGATTACTATGGGAGCAATGCACTTGGGCGACTTATTAACAACGTTGTGCGTGGCGGTGAAATGACTGGTGCTCGTCCTCGCATAAGTTCGCTGGAAGAGGAAGGAGTGGTGATCCAGGACGAGATGGAGGCGCTGGATCGGCGGCAAGAGAAGGTTTGAGTGATTCAAGTGCTGGCGTTTCGAGTTTGCCGACTGGAAACTCAACGCGACGTCACGCTGTGCTTGTGTTTGTAACCCTGTAGAGAGCGCAGCGGATTGTGGCGCGGCTACGGCAAGCGAGCGCGAACATCCTTGCGTTTACCGACGATTCGAGCAGCCAGGAGCACGAGCAGCAACTCCGAGAGGACGAGTACGAGACGAACAACGTTGACGACGAGTAGACGCACGACAACAAGAACAAGCAAGCTGAACGTCGAGCACATCGACGTGGTAGCTACGCAACTGGAGCAAACGTGGGTGTGGTGCGGACGTCTTCGTTTCTACAAGCTAACGATTTGCGTCGCCACTCTGCTTCCTTCCTGGTTGCGAATGCTCGAACGCTCACCAGTGCGACGCGTCGCACGAGTGCGCACTTGCCCACCGATCGACGGCGACCGCGAGCGCTCGAGTCACTCCCTCCCTACTCCAACAACATTCACCCTACAGCGTTCAAAGCGCTAGCCTTTGCGACGCCTCTCAGTCGATGACCAGCCGGCTGTTTGTGGATCGAGCGCGCCGAACTTACTCCTTTAGGGAGTCCAGATCGTCGGCATCCTGCAGATACAGGCTCTTGTCCATCACGGCAGCAGCAGCGTCCACAGCAGACGACGCGGGCTTTTCCTCCTCCTCCTCCTCCTCCTCCTCCTCCTCCTCGTCGTCGTCGTCGTCGTCGTCTGAGTCGTCGCGCTCTTCGTCCGAGTCGTGCACCGAGTAACTCTCTTCGTCGGCGTCCGCGTCGTCGCGGAACAGTGTCGGGTCGAACGTGAACAGCGCGCGACCACTCACTGCACACGCCGAATCGCACAAGCACAAGCACAACACACACGCGTCGTCATCGTCAGCACGCGGAACACCAGCACAGGAACCACACAACCTCCTCTCGCCAGCTCCAGTCACGAGACCACGCAGCGACTCGACACGCACTGATTCCACGGCCGCCCGTCTTCTTCATCTCCTCCTTTCGTCGCTTCTCCTCCTCCACCTTCTTGCGCGCCACCTTGTCCGCCTTCCACTTGGCGAGCGTCTCGGCTGTCACCGGTGTCCCGCCTGTTGGACCCAGCTTGGCACGCTGCTGCTCAATGATCTCTTCGATCGAGATGTCGTCCACCTTGCGGCTCTTCTCCGCTTCGCGTTCTGCGCGTGTCTTGAACACGTACCCGGGCGGCAGCGCGTGACGGTACTTGCACGCAGTGCCGCCGTTCGGACAGACCCAGAACCAGCCGTAGAGCGCCCGCTCGATCGCGTCGAGAAAGTGCTTGCACACAATGTCCGTCTGCTTGGCCGTTTTCTCGCCGTGCTTCTCTGCGACGACGCTCTCGAGCTTGCTCTGGTCCCACGTGTCCATTTTGTCTGTCGTTACGATCACATTTACAGTTGTGAGTCACACTATTCAAGCTCCAAGCCCCCTCTTGCACACAGAGAGAGCACTTTCTATCCCACCTGTCGCTTTCTCGTCGTCGTCGCGTGCGTCTGCGTACAAGTTGATCTTGGCTGCTTTCTTCTCAATGTTCAGGTCGTGCGAGAACTTACAGCGGGTTCCCTGTTACAAGAGGATCAGCAGAGCAGTACCGTGCACGCGAGAAGTATAAGGCGTCGGTCTCGCTTGCCAGCCCAGCAGCAATGCAAATACGAACAGACAAGAGCTCCATGGTGACCAACGAACGCACCTTTGTGCACACGCCAGCCTTGTGGAAAGCGCACAGCACGGACTTTGGGTCGACACCCGGCGCCAGCTAGACATTCGCACCAAGAGAGAAAGAGTGGCAACCGCAGACGAGAGCGTCAGTTAGTCAGTCTCGTACCCACTCGCCTGCCCACGCACTCGCACACGGACGCACCTTGGGCTGCGTGATGGACGCCGCGAAGATCGCACGCAGGGGGTCGACTGCGGGCGCCTTCTTGAGCAGCAGCTGCTGCTCTTTGAGGCGGTCGGCGCGCGTGTTGCCGCCTTTGACCTGCTTCGTGACCTCCTGGATGTACTTTTGCACGTTCTTGCTCTTGTTCTTGTTCTTAAGCCCGAACGTCTTGTCCTCCACGAGCTTCTCCTTCTTCTTCTCGACTGACTTCTTCGACGGCCCAGGCGCTTTCTTGGGCGGCATCTTGGCTGGTGGTTGTGGTAGTAGTAGCGGTAGGTGAGGAGCGAACGAGGGGAACGAGGCGGCGACGACGACAAGTGCAGCAGGCGGTGCGGTGGTGCGTGTTGCTGCTGGTGAAGGGTGTGTGGCCAACGCTTGATTACGCGTATAAACGCAGCGTTTGCGTGGTTAGCCTGGATATGCTCCAAATTGGTTCAAATGAGCTATTGAGCAGAATGGCGCTTCTTTTCGTGACGACATTTGATATTGCGTGATCGAGTACACAAACGAATTATCCGTAACGCAAACCCAACCATGAAAGTATACAGATTGATATCCGGAAGGCCGCTGATTGGCGCATTCATGTGACGAGTGAACTCTGAAGTTTCCGATTGGCAAAATGGTCTACTTTCCCTCACTTTCTTCACCTATCTAACAGCACTGCTTTCCACCACCGGACAAACGTGACAAAACAATTGGCAAGCTAAAGCGACACACTTGCGAATCCGACGCCTTCTGCCCAGCAGTCGCGTCCTCTTCCTTTGCCTCTGACACGTCCAGCACTTAGTCCTCGACTCCTCCGCACACATCCATCCCATCCAATGACCGACAGCTCGCCGACGCCTCCGCTCTATGATGCAACGCGCTTTGCGTCGCTAGAGGCGTTCGTGGACCACGCGAACGCCGAGCTCGTTGGCAAGTCGGCCGAGGAGATCGTGCAGTGGACGCACGCAATGTTCGGCGCCGGCGCGGTGCTGAGCTCAAGCTTCGGCATCCAGTCCGCTGTGATGCTCAACCTCGTGCGCTCGGTCGCCAAGAGCATCCCAGTCGTCTGGGTCGACACTGGCTACCTCCCGCGTGAGACGTACCTCTTCGCTGCGAGCTTGACAAAGCAGCTCGACCTCGACGTGCGCGTGTACCAGTCCCCCGTCACGCCTGCGCGCATGGAAGCGCTGTACGGGAAGCTCTGGGAGCTCGAGACTCCGCAAGCGCACAAACAGTACGGCTTCTTGCGCAAAGTCGAGCCAATGCAGCGTGCAATGCGCGAACTTAACGCGACAGCGCTGCTCGTAGGCGTCCGCGCCGACCAGACGACGCATCGCGAGTCAATGAAAGTCGTAAACGTCCACGACGGGCGCCTCAAGATCTGCCCGATCCTCACGTGGACGAAAAACGACGTCGAACAGTACATGGCTGCACACAGTCTGCCGTACCACCCGCTCAAAGCCGAAGGCTACGAGAGCGTCGGGGACGCCCACTCGAGCCGCCCAGTGACTGCAGAAGACGCTGGGAACGACCGTGCTGGCCGCTTCAACGGCAAGCAGCAGGAGTGTGGGCTCCACGTTGAGCTGGACATGACGCTGGACGACCTCACGATCGCCGACGATCCGCTCGCGCTCTCGGCCGCAGACCAGCGCATCGCGGACCTCACGAAACGCAATAAAGGCATCGTGATCTTTACGAAACCGACGTGCAAGTTCTGCCTCGCGTCGAAAGAGCTCTTTCGCGAGCGTGAGTGGGACTTTGACGAAGTCGACGTCCCGACGCAGCTCACGATCCCAACGCTGCGTCGCATTGTTGGTCTCCCAGTCACCACTGTGCCGCAGATCTACTTGGACGGTAAGTACGTCGGTGGCTACACGGAGCTTGTCGCGCACTTAGGCATCCCGTCAAAGTTCGCATAACCGACACTCAAAATAATGGACAGCTGCGAAGCCATTTGTGAACATAAAAACCAGACTTGCGTGACGCTTTCACTCTTACGTGGTCGGGCACAGTTGTGCAGCAAGCAAGCGCATGCATGTATACATGTATACCGAGGAATGTGCGACCTGCGACGACAGACCGAAGCGATGCCCACACACCGCACCTACTGGAGGACGCACCGACTCTGCATGTCCGCTGCTTTCTGCACTTCGTCACGGCCACGCTGCGTCTTGTCGAGCGTATCGTGGACATTCGTTTCAATCTCGTCGATCGCAGTCTGCTGCTCGCTGACAATCGCGGCCAAGTCGCGAAAGATCTCTTGCACTTGAGCGACGCTCTGGTGGATCTTGTCAATGTCCTTCTCGCGCTCTTCAATCATCGCTTCGTTGTGCGCAATTTCGTTCTCGAGCGCCTGGAACTCAATCACTTGTCCTTGGTGTTCCGCGACGATCCGGCCGCTCGTGCTACTACTGCCGTCTTGCGCCTGCTGGGCGACTAGTGCGCTTTGTATTGCTTGTTCCTGCGCTGAGAGCTTTACAACGGCCGTCTCGAGCTGATTTGAGATCGCTTCAAAGTCTTTACAGAGCTTCTTTTTGAGCAGTGCGTTCGCACTCTCTTGCGGAATCAATCGCAGCGCTTTTGCGAGCTCTTCCTGTAAAAGGCACGCAAAGCGTATCCGGTCGTTCAATTCGTCTTCGACAGCCCCAGGCGCAGTGCGGCCCCCCTTGTTGCTCGCACCGCGTTTGATCGCGAGCACCTGTCGGTTGAACTGCTCCAGCTTGAGCGTCGCGCCGTCGATCGCTTGGCGCGACTTGCTTGAGAGTCCTGCAGTCACGTCTGCAGCGCCGGTGCGGAAGCCGCCGCCGTTGTGGGTGTGACCCACAGCGCTCGTGTTGCCGCCCGCAAAGTCCGCAAAGCTCATGGTGTCGGGTTCGCGTTTGCTCTTGAGTGTGTGGTGGTCGTCCGCCGTGTGACGTCGGCTGTTCGTCGCGACTTTGGTGGCTGTTTGCTTCTTTGGCTTTTGCGAAGCCGACGCAACTGATTCAAACCGCGAAAGGAGAAACCAAAATGCTCTAATTTGAAGACAATAGTGGTGAAATCGAGTGAAGGAAATTCCGAAATTGCAATTCGGTGACGAAGCACATTGGAGATTTGTATATTTTGTCTTAGTGCGAATTCGAATTCGAATTTGGATCACGTGCGGGCAGGCTTCAGATATGGATCAGATATCAGTTTGACTGAATCAGCTCACGCCTCAGTTCCCAAGACTGCACATGGCGCGACCTCGCGCTCAAGGCTCATATCCTGCACCAGCAGTCGCCACCGTACTCTCTCGCGTTTGCCGCTTCGTGTTCGGCATCAGTACGTCGGTATAGACTAAGTCGTCGTAGACTTGGCTCTTGCGCTCGGAACCTGCTGCCAGGGACTCGCTCTGGCGTGACAGCTCAGTGCGTTCTTGTGTGGTGATGTGTAGTTGTGTGTATGGACTGCTTGTGGTTGTGAGCTCCCCTCGTTAATACTGTCACTCGTTCTTGTCCACAACTACAATGATGAGCAAAAGACGCACGTGGCACGCACCAAGGTGGACACAAGAAAGCAAGTGAGACTCCTTTCCGGGCGAGACGCCGCACTCGTTCGGCAAAGCGACTCGTCTATTTGTACATCGCAACTCGCGCCTCGCTACTTGGGCGTGAGCGCGAAATCGTACTTTGCCACACGCGGTGAGCCGACGCCGCCGCCAACCTCCGCGTCGCTCTTGAGCCGTCCGTCGCCTCCAGCAGCGGCGGTCTCCTTGCCGTCGTAGTAGTACTTCATTAAGAGCAGCACGAAGCCACCAAGCAGCTCGAGCGCGCACGGGATGTAGATCGGCCAGAGCCCTTCGCCGATGCCGTAGACGACGACCAACGCGAGCCCAATCACGTAGAGCAGCTGGAAGTTGCGGCTAATGTCACGCGCGCTCTTGGTCGTGTACACTTTCACGATCTGCGGCACGAGCGACGCCGAGATCACGAACGATCCGATGAGACCCACGACGTTGTAGAACTCGCCCATGGTGTGTGCTGGTGGTACCCGCAGCAGCGCCGTCGTCGGTGGCGGCAGGTGTGGATGAGATGGCGAGCTCAGGAATGGCCAAATGATTTTGACAATCGTCTCAGCACCCTCTTTGAGCAACACCAACTGTGTTTCAAAATATTGAGTCCATATTTACACTTGGTCTGAATATGTTATCAGATGTGCTTTGCTCCAAAAAGAAAAAATGTATTTTTTACACAGAAAAGTCGTCTGACGGCAAAATCTGATCATATT
The DNA here is from genome assembly GCA_023333755.1 of Globisporangium uncinulatum. Classification (NCBI taxonomy): domain Eukaryota; phylum Oomycota; class Peronosporomycetes; order Pythiales; family Pythiaceae; genus Globisporangium; species Globisporangium uncinulatum. The sequence continues at coordinate 517 of JAASFJ010000045.1, read as the reverse complement.
TTGCAATCTTACATTTTGCCTTTAGCTATTAGGGGTATTCAATTTGCAGCAAGTCGATTTTTTTCGTGGCCTCTGATTGGATGATCAAAACTTTAGCCATCAGATTCAAAAACGGAGCTGATGAGAGTGCTGCTGCTGATCGAGTTTTTTTTTGCGATGTGGCGGAAGCCCACCACACCATTTCCTGGCAGGATTGATCAAAGCAAGAGAAACAAGAAAAACACAACTCGACTCGGGCCACAAACCCGAACGCCTGCTGAATGTCCTTGACGAGGGCAACAAGCTCAAAGAACAAGACTCAGTTGAGACGAAAGTGAGCGACAAATTCGGTCTCGTTGAGGTTGTTGTTGTCGTAGAGAAGCGTTTCCCAGCGTCGCGTCCGCTGTCTGTAGGACTGTGACCGGAACGCGTACCACGTTGTCATGATGTGCTCGTACTCCGTTACAACGTACTCGTCGATCTCGTCCAGTAGCTGGTCATCCCCGTCGAAGAGGGCACAAAGTTCAGCTGCTGCGGT
>JAASFJ010000044.1:0-54846 GCA_023333755.1 Globisporangium uncinulatum | reverse complement strand
TTGCTGAAAGCATGTCGGCCAGGATCGCAAGCTCTGTCGCCGACGCAGTTAGAGCGCTCTTCTAGGGTGTACCTGGCGCCAGAACCGACGATCCCGGAGCCACAGCGCCACCAACAAGTGCCAACTGGGCCGCACAGCCGGGTGTGCCTGCCCAGAGCAAGTCATCGAAGTCATCGAAGATCCTGGAGAGCATGTTCAAGGCAAGCCAAGCGCAACTCGACAAGACCGCTGAGACACAGCAGGGGCTTTTCAAGTTCCAGGAGCAGACCAAGCTTTGTGACAGCAAGAAGCGCAGGCGGACGAGTCCATCATCCCAGAGGATGTTCGCCGCAAGCTCTGTGAGATCGAGCGCATGTACGCGGACGAGTAGACTGTGTTCACGTTGCATACATTTGGATCAGTCATACACAGCGCTTCCCAATGACAGCGGACGTCCAAGCTACTCAGCTCCTCGCTCACAACCGACGGCGAAATGATCTCAGAGAGTTGGCTGTCGACGTAGTCGAACGCGTCGGCGTCGTCCATCGATCCAAGGACGGTGTGGGTTGGTATCGCGGTGTCGATCTGGTTTGCTTCGATCTTGTCACATTGGCGCAAGTCCACGAAAGGCCTGTTCGCGCTGACAAACGAGAACATGCCAACACGCTCAGAGCTCAAATTTGATTGCTGTGGTGTCACCAGCCGCCCGCTCTGCCCGAAATCACGCCCAATCTGTGCCGATGAGCACGGACAGCGTACACCGCCTTCGCAACGAGTTGTAGATACTAGTGGTTGTGCTCGTCGTGATGTTGCTTCCAATAGCGCAGAACTTGATCAGTCTGTACAGCAGGCTGAGATATCCCCCGCTGAAGCTCCTCTTCGACACGGCCTTCGGTCACGAGGAACGGTTTCGTTCCTGATTCCGTGCCACAGAAGAACGATCACTCATCGTCAAACCCGGCGAGCGACGAGGATGTTTGTTGTGGTGGCTCAGCAGCTGCTGGTGCAGCCTGGTGCTCAGCGATCGGCGACATCAGGGCCCTCACCATGTCTACCACCGTGCACTTCACCGTGTCCGCGACTCGGGCTGCAGCGTTTGGGTCATGCTACGTTGCGCGCACGAGGACTTCACGACTTTCCCGAGCGTCGCGTCGAGATTTTTAAACTGCGGGTGCAGGAGAGTTGGGTCTCGAAGACAGAGGAGGCAGAGACCCTCGCAGTTCTATCGATATAGCGCTTGAGGAAGCGTGCATCGAGCGCCTCGGCGAGCAGGTGGCGGGTCTTTGCGACCACCGGCTGGATGTCGTACTGAGTGAAGTACGTCTCGAACCCGCGCTTCGACGTCACGTCCTTCAGCGGGTCGCGCGGGTTGAACACGACCATGCGCAGGCGATACAGCGTGAGCAGCGACTGGACCTGCATGGGTGCCTCAGCTTGGCTCATCTCGTTCAGACCCGAGATTGGCCGAAACATGGAGAGAAGCTGCGCGAGGATGTCTCGCTTCCCTTCAAGCGGGAAAGGCAGAGATGGTCGCTGCGTCTGGAAGCGAGCCTTAAACCAGTTCTTGAGCGGCGTCCACTTCTCGAGCACACGCTTGACGCCCTTGGTGAGCCCTAGGAAGCGGTGCGCTTGGTAGTCGAGAAGCGTGGTCGCCTTCGTCTTTCCCTCCAACAGACACAGCGCCTCGAAGAGAGACCCCATCGAGTACGCCGTCCTGACCAACCGTATCATGCGGTTCATCCGGTCGATGAGGTCGGACACCTCGGGTTGTTGCTGTTCTTGCTTGGCTCGAGGCCAAACGCATGCTTTGTCGTCGTGTTTGTCATGTGCGCGACGCACTATTCCCACTGTAGGTTGAGCTCCTTGGTCATCATGCGCTTGATGTCAGGGCCGGCGTCGCTCATGGCGCCATACAGGTTGCCATGGGCGAGCCCAAAGTCGACCCACAGCTGATCCAGCCAGCGTCGAAATGGCCCCTTGATGCCATCCTTGCGCTGGCTGTAGCTCGGCTCGAAGCGGCGCGTGCCGAGGAGCACGGATGGCAGCAGCCAGTCTGGGTCGATGAAGTAGATGCGCACGCCGAGGTACTTGGAGGCTTGGACCGAGCACGACCAAAAGTCCGCCACGATAGCAAAGCTTGGTAGCCCTGGGTTCTGGCACTGACGTAGCAACTGCACCACCTCGCGCGTCACGGACGCGAACAGCTCTACGATGGCATGCTTCACCTTCTTGGCATTGGTCGATACGTTGAACCCGTCATTCAGGACGATGTTGTTCAGGATCGACATCTCGTCCGACTCGCCTGATCTGAAGAGGAGGTTGTCGAACACTACCACGCGCGCGTACATGAGCAAGTAGAGGCGGCATTTGTCCTTGCAGTAGAGCGGAGTTGACTTAAGCAGCTCGATTTCCTCTTAGCGAGATCGCTTGTGGCCATCCTCTCCAGTGGTCTCCTGGCTTGCGATGCCGTGCGCCTCCTTCAGGTGCTTTGTGGCATGCGATGTCTTGCCGCCGTAGGTAGGTATGAACAGCCACGCATCCCGACACGCCTGGCTCCCGAGACACAGCCACCCGACCTCGCCGCGCTCCTCGTTCTTGACCCGTACTCCCCACTTGAAGATCACCGAGTTCTCAAGACCACTTTAAACGAAAGTATCATTAACTGTTTTTAGGTTTCTCAGGAGAGTGGTTTAATCTTGCTCGAATACAATCGAAAAAGACCCTAAAACTCGAGAAACTCGGATGACAAATTTTTCCATCGAACGACAACATCAGTGCCAGTCAATTATAAAAATGTGTAATTTAATACTTAAAATCCGAGTCACCAATTCGTAGACAAAAAACAATATAGTATCAAAGTGTTCCATAATAAAAAATCGTACTTAACAGATGTGTCATCTTGATGTGCTTGTAACTTTGGACTGATGTCGAAGTTTGGGATGCTCGATAGCTAAAATGAAAGAGCAGAAAACGTAGTTTAACGTGGTGAAACTCGTTAAAACTCCTCAAAAAGTGGTTAATGATACTTTCGTTTGATGAGGTCTCATTTGGCATTTCTCCTGATCTATTTGCCAAGTGCCAATTCTTTTGCGTGACCTCGCATCTTTTTGGATATTTTGCACAAACCAATCGCATAAACAGATGAAGCAGTAACCGGAATGTGACAATATCGTCAGTGCTCGCGAGCGCTACAAATTGTAGACTAAGCGTACTAGTACAAATGCGCAAAGAAAATTGCATACATTGTCATCCTACATAGTTTGCAGAACGCAGTGCACATCATTTAATATATCTCCACTTGGAAATGACTTCGAACTTTTCGCATCGTCCAGAACACACTGCTTGGGAAGCCATTGTCGGATTCCCTGATCTACCAAAGTAACCTCGTCCCACATTTTCCATCTTTGCCGATTCAAATGACTTTTATCTGCATCACTTTGATAGTCTTACATGAAATATTTATCGTCAGCTTGGACGTTGTCAAGTACGCGCTTATTTCTTCTCTACCATCTGGTCCCACTCACCTCAATCATCAATAAAACGAGTGCAGCAACACTATACCGGGACCGATAGGCATGCGGACCTGAAGTTCGTCGAGAAGCTCAATACCAACTCCACAGCTGAAAAGCAAGCCATGCCCACAAGTCAGAGAGTTGTGAGTCAGTGACTTATTTTCCTCACAACTACGGCAACATACACATTGTCGTCAATCAACATTCATTTTAGCCAATCCGATTCGCACCCTTTTGTTTTTCCGAGTTCTTTGTCGGGTGTGTTGTTTGTTGCTTACTGTAAGTGCGATTTAAGCAAGCCGAGTTTTTCCGTTGTTGTCTATACCACCAGCAGCCACCACTGGTGGTGAGAAGGCATTGCTCAAGCAAGCAACATAATCAAAAGAGGCTGCCTCAACAACGCGGCCGAATGGTTGCCAAACCACAGTAATTTTTATTGAAAAATATGTGGACTGTTAGCCCGTAATTTGCTTATGACACCTGGTCTCATAGTCAACCAACCTAAATGCTACCATACCCCCAAAATAAACTTCACCAATATAAACCGAAACGAACCCAAAGTTTGTGTTCGCGTGCACCCTACAATACATGAACAACCATGTTGCTTGCAAATTCAGGTGCGAAGTCTGCTTGACAACATTTAAGTTTATCCGAAAATGCCATTCCGAACCGTGCAGAGAATAACAAGGAGATTTTGTGTATGACCATATGAGCGCCGTTGTGGGTCAAGCCAATGCACCGGATTCGGTTTCATACCAGTTCCTCTTGTCGAGGACGATGCTTGAAATACCTAAACAGTGCTGTGCTATACCCAGTGAAGCTCTGGAATTCGAACCTTGAGGTGTGCATTAACATAATGAGTACATTGATGATAGGTAAACACCTTCCAAATGGTTGTCATACTACTGTCCTGTTGTACAGTGTCTGTACTGCACATGTACCGCCCGACGCCGTCACAGCTGTTGGCTGGAAATAGTGATGCAAACGAGGCTTTATTTTTGTATTATTTCGGTGACAGCAGAACACAGCATTATCCAACGCAAGGGCAGACAGAAGGGTAGTCAGAAATGTAAAGTGAGCATTCCGGGGTGTCCGCCGGGGACAGGCATTTCCATACAATAGCGAGATTTGCCTCCCACCCCTGAACAAGCAACAATCTCGCCAAAATTGCACAATTTATAATCGATTATTATGTGAATTTATGAATGTGGCATGCTTTTTTCTGCACGAAATTAATTTTGAGAGATGTCTACGTGCAAGAGCTCGACCTCAAGACAGAAGCAGGCGAGTAGCTGTTCTTTGCATACCTTCGTTCCTGCACGGGATTACTTCTGATATCAATGTTCGTGTTGTCCCTCTCTTCGGTAAGTGCCGCTCGTCCCAGGCTTGCTCCAGCGCTTGCATCTCATGGTTGGAGCGTGCCAGCAGCTCGCAACAAATGCGAAATGACTTGCTTTCAGTAAGAAAATCTGTCGTCTCCAGATTTAGCTGTTGTATCGACTCAAGTCAAGTGGCAGCTGACCTGGTGTTGAAGTTGCCATCGCGCTCGGAGCACTCGCGCCACTCGCGCCACCCGTGAGAGCGCTTCGCAGTGCGTGCTCCAGCGCCGCTCGCCTCATCGGCTCCATGGCCGCGACCGCCTCTTTAAACGCGGCAGCGCGCGTCTGCGCCACGCCCAGCAGCAGCCTTGCGACTGCTGCTCCCACACCTGCGCCATGGTCGCCGCCCGCAAGGCTCGGCACCGCTAGGATCGCTGCCAGCGTAGGCAGCACCAACCGCACAAACGCGGCGCCGGACGCGTCGTCTAGCTGCGCGGACAAGAGCTGGAGCAGCTCGTCCAGCTGCTCCAGCTCCCGCACAGTGTCCATCGAGCTGCTGCTACTCATCAGCGGCCGCTGGAACTCGTTCAACAGACGCACAAGCGACGCACCGAGTGCTGCACCGTACCAGCGCACAGTCGCAGTGTCCTGCATTTCGAGGAGCTTCTTCACGACACCGACGAGTCCGCGCAGCAAGTGGGCACCAAACTGCGCATTGCGCTGCTCTCTGTCGCTGACGTGAACTTGCAACGTCGCGACTGTCGCAGTCGTGAGCGCAGCGTGGAACGCAGCGACGTCGCGCTCGAGAAAGGCCGGGTACGCGAGTGCGCACGTTGGCAGGAGGCGCAGGACCAAGTCGAGGCCCGCGTACACACTGCGCTCGCGAGCGACGACCAGCTCCTCTTGGTACCAGCGCACGAAGCTGCGGAAACAGCTGCGCAGTTCCGACCGTATCGTCTCGCGCTCAGCGTCTGCGACTGGTGAGCTCGCGACACTTGTAGCGAACGCGACACTCGACTCCATGACTGCGCGGCTGAGCGAAAGGATGGCAGTGTGGATCTCGGGGCGGTCGTGGAGACTGCGGTAGGTCGGGGTCAGGAGCGCCAGCGCGTGGACCGTGAGACTCTGGAGCCCGTCGGTCGTGTGCAGCAGTACGAGTCCGGCGGTCGCACACGTCGCCACTTCGAGTAGCTGGGCCGTGGTGGGGGAGCTGTTCGGGAGGCACATTTGACGAAACGCTTCGACTGGACACAGTGCAGCTTGGCCCACGAGCGCGTAGAAGCGAGCGCGGCCGCCGCTGCTCTCACGGACGCAGCTTGCGCAGTATGCGACAGTCTCGCGTCTCAGACACGCCGAGACGGTCTTCACAGCTTCGACTCGAGCGGTCCCGATCGTGTGCAGCACGACGGCTACGAGCGCGCTCACAGAGCTCTGGTACAGGTCGACAAACTCGCGCTGGTGTGATAGTTCGCTCGGCGTCATCTTCTTCTCTCGACTCTCGACGCTCGCGAGCAGCAGTCCGAGCGTCTGGACGACTGGGACGAGCTCCTCGTCCGTGTTCGTGTCTGTATCGCGACGCTCGCGCACGCTCATGTTGATGTGGAACACTGCGAACGCGATGAGCAGGTTTGAGAGACCGGCGAGGTCCGCGTCTCGATGGAAGCTGCTCGGCAAGTGCGCCTGAACGGTCCCGAGTGCGCTCAGCAGGTGCGGCCAGTAGTGCTTGAACACGTCGCGGAACTTGGCGGCCCCGCTCGTCGACGCCGACGCCGCGGACGCGGCTATCGGCACTGGCAGGAGCGTATGCAGCACCTTTGAGGTCGTGACGCCGCCGCCAGGGAGAAACTCGTTCTCGTCGTCGATCACGGGCCACTGCCCAGTTCCGCGCATCAACACGCCGTACGAGAGTGTCGCGTCTTTCCAGCAGTCGAGCAACTGCGTCGAGGTGGACGCAAACGTTGTCAAGAAGACCTTGACGAGCGGTGCTGTTGCAAGACTGCGGGAGCGGCTGTCGTCGTCGTGCGACAGTGCGTGGGCCACGCTCGCGACAAGCAGCTGCGCGATGCACGAAAGGTTCGCGAGCGACAGTGTGACGCGCGTGGCCTCGTCGCCGATAAAGTGCGCGTGGCCAAAGTCGTGTTGGACGACCATTTTGAGAATCCGACCAAGTGCGACCTTGTCCTGGACGAGACGCGACTTTACTGAGCCGCCGCAGATTCCGTACGCTTCGATCAGCAGCGGCGCGTACAGATCCGCGGCGTCGCTGCTCGCAGCTCCAGGCTGTGACTGCTTGAGCGCTTGGCGGATCGCCGACATGAGCTGCGCCTGGTACGGGTCCAGGAGGAACGCGTCGCCAGTTGGCACCTCTGGATCGCGCGCAGACGCGAACCGGCCGACGAGCACATGTAACAGCTTCAAGCCGACGCTCTGGAACATCTGGAGCTCGCTGCCGTCCGCCGACGCGGTCGCAGCGTGGCACGCGAGCGTCACAAACTCGTCCAAGTACATGCACACAAAGTTGCCGCCAGACGCCGCAGCTGGCGCGCTCCCGACAAGCTGCCGGAGAACGTGAGCCCTCGCAGACACGAGGTCAAAGTGCAGCGCTGCGTCGATCGACGTGGACGTGGCCACGAGCTCGAGCACGCGCAGCACGCACTCGATCGCAAAGAGCCGCACGTGACGCGACAGCGGCGGGAGCGTCGCGACCAAGTCGCTCACGACGCGCTTCGTGCTGCGCCAGACACCGACTTGAGCGGCAGTCGCGTCGGATGCGTGGATGTGGTTCGTGGCGGCGCTAGAGGAGACTGTCGAGAAGCCCCAACGCGCGTCGTCGTCTACGCCACCGGCGGTGCTGCTGCCCGACAACGAGAGCCCCGCGCTGATGTCGAGTCCTCCTTTTGGACTCATCATGAGCTGCTCGGCGTCGCCTCCACTCGATGATGACGCGCCAGACTCGCCGACCGCGATGCTACGGCAGAGCAAGGACCACACAATCAAGTGCTGGTCGAGCGCGTTCGCCGCGTCGACATCCACGAGCGCTAAAATCGTGCTGCGGATCTCGTCCGCGCTCCCACGCGCAGTGGACGGCGTCACGACCTTGAACGCCGAGAAGTCCCACATGCCGTGCACGCCTGGGAGGTAGCGCCACGCGAGCCCACTGTACTCGACGTGGAGCGCGTGGAAGAGCAGGCAGTGCAGGTGGTATCGATGAATGAGCGACGGATCGTGCTCGACTAGCGTTCGGATGCACGACAGGCCGACGTGCTGGAGCATGCTGCGGGCCGTGCCGTTCACGCGCGCGAGTAGGGTCGGGCTCCAGTGCTCGCTCGCTGCCGCAAACGGCGAGCGAGACGACGGCGCTGACGGCGACGACAGCGAACTGGAAGCGCTCGATATGGCGTTCGTTGACGTGAGCGCGAACGCTTCCGAGACGACGCTGAGGACGCCCGCGAGGTCGGCGAGCTGGAACCGCGCGGGCGCGAACACAACAACTTGCTCCAGGAACTTGAGGTACTCGAGCTCGACGCGCAGATCGCCGTCGTGCCGGAGCAGACTCCACGTCGTGTAGAACTCGCGCAGACGCTTCGTGGAGTTCGAGAGATCAGGCCCGAGCGCGGCCACGACGCCGTTCACGATCCGCCCGATCGCCACTTTCGCGCTCACGTGCCACCGGAGTCCTTTCTTGTGCACTTTCGCGTGCTGGAAGCCGGCGAGCACGTGTGCGTCGATGAGCGAGAGCGTCGACTTGATGTACTGTTCGTAGTCGCCGCCAGCGGAGCTCACGGACTCCATCACGATGCTCCACGCGTGCAGGATCCACGTACGCAGCGGCTGCGAGAGGTCGCCAGCGAAGCGGAAGATGAGCCCCGTGTCGATCGAGACCCGCGAGCCGCACGAGCGCCTAATGCACGCGAGTGCGAACGCGGCCCCTGCGATGAAACCCGACGCGTCCGCGTCCGAGCCGAACGGCGACGAGGCAGACACTGTGAGCGCCTTCTCGGCGACGATCCGCCGCTCAATCTCTTGCACGATGCCTTTGCAGCCGACGTCGTCGACGAGCGACGCGAGCACGCCGAGTGCTTCGCCTGCACTTCGACGCACGCGTACGTTGTCGCTCGCGATCATCTCGCACAAGATTGCCTGCATCTGGTGCGGCCAGAGCGCGTTCACCGACGGCAGCCCTGCTCGCGAGTGCTTCGTCTCGCGGACCGCGGCAAAGAGCAGCGACGCCACGTTCACTTCGCCGTTCGCGCGGCCGTCGGCGAGTGCGTTCGCGTAGTGCTGCAAGTACCGGAGTTGCAGCTCTTCCGGGACAAAGTGGAAGATCCGCCCAAAGAGGAACACGCTCGCGTCCACGAGCCGCACGTACGTGAAGCTGCTGCAACTTCCGCGGTCGTACACGTCGTCGACATGGTCGCGCTCGCAAACGACGCCCCAAAAGTTGTCCATGTACTGCACTTCGAGCTCCGTGTCGGAGAGCGCGCTCTCGGGCTGGAGAAGCGACAGGATGTGGTTCAGTTCGCGCGAGTACAGCACGCTCGGGTTGTCACCCGCGATGAGCCGCGTCGTGCTCGCCATCTCGAGCGGCTCGTCGGCGCTCGACAGCGCGTTGTGCAGGAACGTCGACTCGGCCGGCACGAGCGGCGACTGCCGCAGACTCGTGAGCGACTGCGCGACGGTGTGCTCGGCAATCAAGTCGAGTAGGACAATGTACGAGTCGCTGAAGATCGGCGGGAGCAGCACGAACGACTTGAGGAGCCACGTGAGCACACGGTACCGCGCGACTTGGCCACGCCGCTTGAGTGGGTTGCTCAGCCGCTCCTGCGTCGCCGAGAGGAACACAGTCAAGATGTACGCGGCGAGCATTTGTACGTTCGCTGAGCTCGCAGTCAGCGGCTTGCAGTAGCTCAGGAACGCGTGCAGCGCGACGACGGCCGCCTCGATGCGCAGCAGTTCGAGCGACGACTCGCGTGTCTGAAGCGCGCACGCCTTGAGCCACAGGTTCAGCAGCGGCTGGGCGCTCGCGTGCACCCAGTGCGTGTCGTTCACTGCGACAAGGCTCCCGACCAACGTCCAGCCTGCGCGCGTGCACGTCAGCCACACACTGTCGGCGCACCCTTCCTGGAACTGACTTTCAACGAGCAGCTCCGCGAGCGCGAGGAGCTCGGCGAGCACGCTGTGCGAGAGGCCGGCGCTGTCGCCCTGGAGCCGGAGCGCACGCAGGATGTGCGCGATCGCCGCTGACCGTCCCTGGACAATGTAGAGGTTCGCCAAGCTACTCGAATTGGTCGCGTCTGCGCTGCCCGCATCGTCGAGCGAGGTCGCGGCTGGCGACTCGTGGACCGCTGACGGTGTCTGGAGCAGGTATTCGGCTGTGTCACGGAGGCCACGGATGCAGCTTGTGAGCACCGACTTGAGCTTGTACGGTAGCACCGTTACGAGCGACGCGAGCGCGACCGACGCCTGGAAGCGCACGCTCTGCTTCTCGTGCGCGAGCAGCATCTGTAGCGTCGCAGCGTTGTCTTGCGCATGGCTCACACACGCTTCGCCCATCGCCTGCAGCATGTGGCTCAGCTCGACGAGGATCGCGAGGAGCTTGTGATGATGGCCGTCACCAGCAGTCGACGCGGCTTCCTTGAGCTTCTGGAGGTACGTCCCAAGCAGCGCCTCTTGCTGCCGCTCGGTCAAGCACGGGAAGAGTCCGTAGCGCAGCACAAACCCGACTGCGTTCCGCGCCCGCGTGAGGTCACTGAGCGAGAACGGGTGGTCCAAGAGGCTCAGTGTCGCATCGAGGATCTCGCTGAACTGCGGCTCTGCGATCGTGTCGGGTGGCAAGTGCTCAAACATGCTGCTGAGCGCGACAGCGTACGCTGCGAGGACTCCGCCGTGGCTCTGGGTCGGGCTGTTCGCAGTCAAGTACCGGCTCGCAACGCTCTCCCGGAGGTACCGGATAAGGCTCGCGACTGTCGAGACATTCACTGCAGCCGCTTTGCGGCGTGAGAGCGCGCCCGGGAGGTTCAAGTGCGACATCCCCGACAGGTGCGCCATCGACATCTTGAATGCGAGCTTCGCTTTCGCGCCGCCGCTGCTGTTCTCGTGCGCGTCGCCTGCGTGTCGCGTCGCGTCGTCATCGTCGCTTGTCGGCTGGAGCTCGTTGCTGTCGGACGCTGAAGTCGTGAACTTGGCGAGCACGACGCCGACGACCGCTGCGAACGCACGTCGGCACTCGGGTGACGCGTCGTCCATGCCCTTGAGACCAATGTAGATGAGCGCTTCTTGCGTCACACTATTGCTGCTGCTGGTGGCCCCACCGCTGCTACTCGCGCTGCTTGTGCCGCCGCTGTTCGGGTTCCCACTCCCGTTGCCACTACCGCTGCCACTGCCGCTGCTGCCCAGCCCGTTCGTGCTACTCGAGCCCCCACCAGCACTCGCACTCGACTGGCTGCTGCCGGTCGCTGTGCGGAGCGCGAGCACGTGCAGCAGTCCAGCGGTCGCAAGCCGCACTTCCGGCAGCTTGTCCTGGCAGCTCTTGTGGACGATCCGGAGCGCTTCTGGGTGGAGCGCGACGAGCCGCGGGAGGTCGTGTGCGAGCACCCGCGTGACGCTCTCAATGAGGCGCTGCTTGAGAAAGTAGTCGGCTGCTTTCAGGTTCTTGCTTGCGACTGCGACGACTTCCCCAAAGAACGGCGCAGCGTCGCTTGGTGGCAGCTTACTCACGACGACAGCGAGCGCTGTACGCACCGCCAGCGGTGTGTGTTTGTTACTCAGCGCTTCGTTCACGAGCGGCACGGCCGCGTAGTCGAACGCGCGCACCATGAGGTTGCAAGTGAGCCCCAGCACGCTCTCGGACGCGGCCAACGCCGCCCCTCCTGTTGACAACGCCATGCCCATTGGTGCGCTCCCGCCACTTGCGCCAGCGCCGGGGCCACCAGAGGCGCCGCCGTAGCTCACGAGCAGCGCTTGTAGCAGGACTGCGAAGAGCGGGCCACCGGAAGGCGATGGCTTGCGTGGAGCGTGCCCATCACGGGACGGGACGAGTTCGGGGCTCCAGCGACGGGCGACCACGTAGAGTTCGCGCAGCAGACGACGCTGGTGCGCCTGCTGCTCAGCAGGGCTCCCCCCAGCACGTAGCTCGTCCACGCACGCGCTGAGTCGCTCGAGCGTCATGGGGGCCGTTCTGTCGCGAGGAGTGGGGTGGGTGGGGACGTGATATGTACGTGGCGTGGCGTGTGATCGATCGGATTGGCTTGGGCGAGGAAAATTGTACAGTAACTTACGGAAAAATACAACGGCGAGCTTTCGAGGACAATTGAAAGATTAATTCGCAAAAAGCCATGATGATAGCAAACGGCGTCGGCGGACGCGCGACGACGCAGTCGTGGGAGGAGCTGCGGCGCGCTGCTCGCACGGCCGAGCGCCACCTCGAGGACAAAATCGCAGCGTACACGGCAATCAGCCGGAGTGCAGCACGCGTGGTTGGGGACTACGACGTCGGTGGGTACAACTGCAACGCAAGCTCGCTCCCGTTTCTTCACTCGTGATGGCGACTCCGAGGCGTTAACGAAAACGCACTCGCTGGCGCTTCTTCTGTGTGTACAGAGAATCCACCGTTGGGCGCTACTGGCGAGCAGGAACTGGCGCTGGATGTCGAGAACACGCTCACGACGGTACGTCGTCGCAAAGTGCAGAGGGGAAGAAGGGAAGCGAGTGCGAGTGGCGCTGAAGACGCGTTGGAGCTGCGCAGTTGTCCGACACGATCGATGAAATGAGCGCATTCGTGAGCACGTCGCCGCTCAAGACGCACGAAGCGCAGCTGCAGCGGTACCGCGAGCTCTACTTTGACTTCAAGACCGAGTTCCGCCGCTCCATGGTACGTGTCCGTTGTGTGGCTGTGTGAGTACTTCCCGCCAGTCTGTGTGTGTCGGCTGCCTTTCTCACCTCCCTGCGTGGACGTGACGTGCATATAGAGCGCGTTGCAGGAGAAGCGCGACTCGCAGAAGCTCTTTGGCGCCAGGTTTGTCGCGTACCACGAACTGCGGCGTCCTTCTCGGTCCCCGTTCGTCCACTCTAACGACACAGTCGGTCGCTCTCCTTGGTCACTTGCTCATGCCCGTAGGCGGCCGAATGGCGCGTCGGACGACGTCGAAATGGACGCGCTGCTGAATGAGCGCCGGGCGCTCGACTCGTCGCGGTCAATGGCCAACAACATCATCGAGTACGTGCCTTCGTTCGGTGCTCGTGGTGTATAGGACCGGAACTGACTGGCGCTGTCGCCCACCCTCGCCAGCCAAGCGCTCGAGACAAAGAACTCGCTCGACAGCCAGCGCGCGCGCTTCACGAGCTCGCACTCGAAGGTGCACAGCGTCTCCCACTCGTTCGCAGGCATCAACGCAATCGTGGCGCAGATCCGACGCAAGAAGATGCGCAACAACACGATCCTGGCGCTCGTCATCGCCGCCTGCGTCTGCTTCACGCTCTGGTGGGTCGTGCTTTCAAAGACGTGAAGGGGAGAAGATGCTGGGTCAGTCCAGCGAGCGAGCGAGTGAGTGAGAGCAACAGAAGCTCCAACAGGCATCGGCGTTTCATTATCGTTGTGAGTGGAGACCACGTCCTCTCTTCTTGACGACACTACAGCGTCACGACAGGACTCGCGGGGCCCGGGACGTTCTGTATACACAGCAAGTCGGCCAAGTCCCGCAGCACTGGACGAGCGAGCACCATGCTGTGAAGCTGATAACGAGACAGAGAAAGAGAAACCGCGACTCAGGTAAACAGTTGTCCCTTTCGACTGAAAGCTTCGCATCGATCGTAGACGCACCTCGAGGTGTCCGTGCTGGTCGATCGTCGCGTCCGCCAACTCGATGCTTGCGAGCTCAAACGCCGCCATGTTGAGCGGCAGCGACTCAAAGTACAGCGCCTCAGTCATCTGAATCAGCTCTGGGACCCCCATCGCGACAAAAGACGTTCACTGTGAGCGTCGGTTGGCCACCACACTGAACAGCAGGCCAAGTAGGGACGGTACCTGGTGGCTCGCTCGCGTCGCTCGACGCTTCCATCGCTTGCTCCCAGAGCCGCTTCAGTGTCGCCCACGGGACCGTGAGCGTGTACCGACGCACCATGCTCGTGGCGTCCCGGCTTTCGTAATTGAGCAGCAGCGGCGGTCTGGCTGTCCCTACCAACCCACACACAAGCTCAGTCAGTCACACGTCGCTGTCGCTTCCCGCCCAATGACCACACACACCCCAGACGCACCCAGCTTCACGCTCTCTGAAGCCGTTGTCGCGTCGCTTTTGCTCGCGAGCGCGTCGACGGCCCAGTTGCGTGCGAGCCACTTGAGGTTGAGCGGCGAGATGCGCATCGGCCGGTCACTCACGAGGCACTGGAAGCGCTGCTGGAGCCATGCGCAGGCCCACGCGAGCAGCCCGCCGTCGCCGCGCAGCAACACGACGTACTGTCGCTCTTTTGTGCGGCGCTGGAGCATCGAGCGGCGCTGCTGGTGCTCGTCTTCCTCCTGTTCCGAGAAGTAGAGCACGAAGCTGCTCCGTCGTGCGAGGACCGTGGCTGACGCAGAGCCGTCGACGCTCTCGCCCTCCATACGCGCGGCTGTGACCGCTGCTTTTACAAACGACGTTGCGGTGCTCGTGCTCGCTGCATCCGGGACGCTGCGCGCAGTCTTCCGAGCGCCGCCGACTCGGGGCAGCCGGGTGGGCAGCGGCTCCTGGGTCAGTGCGCGGCTGCTGCGCGCAGGCGCCGCGAGGTCGGCGTCCCTGGCTTCGCGCTCTTCAGCCACGTCTACGGCTACAAACGCGCGCGTGTGGCGGATGCTCACGCGGTAGCCGAACTCGCGCTGGAAGCCCGCAAGCGCTTCCTCGCGCAGGAACTTGACCAGCTCGTGCGCGTACACGCTCAGCTCTGGCCGGCAGAAGTGGAAGAGCCGCGACATCCAGTGCACCGCCCAGCGCTGGCGCAGTAGCACATCCTCGAGGCTTGCGCCGTCCAGCAGCTGCACACTGCTTCCGCTGGTCTTCTCTCGCATCACGAGTGTGTCGGTCGCTTTTCAAAGAGTGATGCAAATTTTCGACAGATTTTGCCACGCACGAATTTTACATGTCGAAAGGCTACAAACTGGATAATGGCAGTGTCCAGTTAGTCAGGACTGTCGTCAGGGATCGATACAATGGACCGTGCCACCCATGCACTCGAGTTTGGACAAGCTCCTGTCCAGACTCGACCGGTTCGACACAAGTCACACTGGCATGAGACCCACTTACTGCAGCGTGTCGAGCGGTCGTAACTCAGCAGCGACGGCGTGGCCACGTTGCTCCAGCGCCAGCAAAGGAACGTGATCGGGTCGCTGAGCATCGCGATGTCCATAAAGTACTTGTAGAGTAGAGCGTGACTTCGACAACGTCTGAACTGTCGTTCAGCCTCACGAGCATGACTGGCTTCTTCGGAACTTGTCGCTGCGTGGAATGCAGAGGCGTCGGCGGATCATCCGCCAGCGGCTTTGATCGTGTTGTAGAAGATGCTACTGACCTGGCTCGCCGGAGGAAAGCGCCGTCGAACTTGTGAAAATGGAGGAGGTCGTCGCCCCAGCTGACTGCCAGCGATACCAGCGGCCAGATCACTCCTACAGACAGCAGCGTGATAGAACCCGAGCTGAACGTCGACTTTCACAGCATGGAACGAGCGACGAGGCTTAAGCTGACTGCCAACAGCGCCAGGATCGCAGTCGCGTCCGCCAACGTGTTCATGTCTAGGAAGATGCCAGCCGATATTGGCTAGCCGCCGCCTTTGCTCACACATAGCAGCGGTTCTGCGACGGTGGCACTCACGAGAGCATCTCGGCTGCGTGGATGCTCGTCACCTGCATCTGGCGCAGCTAGATGAAGCAGAACTGGGAGAAGACCGTTTGCGACGAGACAAGTGCGATCGCGAAGTGCGGTATCTTTTAGATGCTGTTGAGTGGTGACCAATTACGCGCATGGGTGACGCTCCCTAGGATCCACACTTTTCGCAACTGGACGGAGCTGAAGGCATCAATCTCACGATCCGGCTCAGGCGAGGAGTGTCGGTCGTAAAGACCCCTCCTTATAGCGAACGTCGTTCAGCACTTGCGTGTTGTAGGTGTCCATGGAAGAGCAAACCCAAGCGAAGAAAATTAACACGACGTCGGGTCCTGGCTTCACGTCGAAAGGGAGTCTGTCTCGCTGAATCGACAAGTCCTTTAGTCCGTTGATGTTCAGTTGGTCGAACCTCTGAGTTCGGGTTTTCAGTTGGCGCAGTGCAACTTAGCACAAAATTTTCCGCGATCAATTAAATGTGTCGTCGCATTTTAATCCAAGTGTAACTTGGACTTGTAATACAGTATTCATATTTTTCGGGCATCTCAGCTTTTCGTTCACAATCAGAGTCGCCCTCGAAATGGCCGAATCCCAGCAACAGCCGTCGCCACGGCGCGCGGTCGTCTTTGTGCTCATCGATGGACTCGCGGACGTATCCCTGCGTGAACTCGTAGACCGCACGACGCTCGAGACCGCCCGCACACCGGCGATGGACGCCATTGCGCGTGCGTGACGACATTTCCGGATAACATCACTATGGTGGACTCGATGGAGTCCTTGACGCATGTGTGCTGTGTGTATGTTGTGTGCAGGCGGAGGCTTGACGGGGCTGCTCGACCCCGTGGCGCCGGGCTTTGCGTGTGGCAGCGATACAGCTCACATGTCGATTCTTGGCTACGACCCTGTCGTGTGCGTTGTGTTGTATGCGGCTCGTAAAGTGTCTGTCCGTGACAACTGCCTGGCTGGGTAGAACATGAGATTGATCTTCTGTGTATGTATGTAACCACCTGCCAGGCACTACCGCGGCCGCGGGTCGTTCGAAGCAATGGGCGCCGGCTTGCCGATGGACAAGGGCGACGTTGCGTTCAAGTGCAACTTTGCGACCGCCCGGAAGGTGAGCGAGCGAATATCGACAGCCCTGTCTGTACCTGGACGACCTTCTATAGAGTGGGGATTGACCATGTCGGATGGTGGCGGGGATGATTGATCCATCGATGCGAATTGGTGGCGCTCAGAACGACAAGGGCGAGCTGGTCGTGGAGCGCCGTCGCGTGGACCGCAACTTCCCGGCGTGGGGAATTGAGCTCTGCGCGTTCCTGGACGGCGTCCCGGTCCCCGCATTTCCAAACGTACGCGTCGCGACCAAGTACGCGACGGAGCACCGGTGCGGCATCGTCTTTAAAGGCGCAGGGCTGTGCGACAAGATCACGGGCACGGACCCGCTCAAGGACAAGTACGTGCGTTCCGTCGTACGTCCAGTTGTAGTGGCTATGGGAACTGAGCAGCCGAAACTGCGGATATGCGGGTATGCGTTCGCTCTGTAGCCTCCCATTGCAGACGTCCGTGCCGCTGGACGCCTCTGCCGACGCCGCGTACTCGAGCCAAGTGCTGAACGCGGTCTCTGCTGTGATCCACGAGCGCCTGTCGTCGCACCCAATCAACGTCGCCCGTGTGCTCAAGAACGAGCCGCCGGCGAACATTGTGCTCCTGCGGGGCCCGGGCGAGCGCATTAACGTGCCGGCGTTCGCAGACGTACACGGGATGAAGCCGTTCATGATCGCACCGACGTGCATCATCGCAGGCCTCGGCATGTCGCTCGGCTTTGACCTCGTGAAGGCGCCTGGTGCGACTGGCGACTACCACTCGAACTTGCTCGCAAAGGCCGACACGGCGCTCGAGCTGCTCGGTCATGGGGACTACGACTTTGGGTTTGTGCACGTCAAAGCTGTGGACGACGCCGGCCACGACCGCGATGTCCAGAAGAAGGTGGGGTCGATCGACTGTGGCCCCTTACCTCATCCGTCAGTCAGTCTCTCACTTAAACTTCCACTCACTGTGTGGGGTGTGTGTTCTATCCTAAGATCTACTTTATCGAGAAAGCTGATGAGATGATCGCGCGGATCGTCACTGGCGTCCAGCAGCAGCTCGGTGACGCAGTCGACGTGACGATCGTCGTTACGGGGGACCACACGACGCCTGTCAAGTATGGTGACCACACGTTCGAGCCTGTTCCGGTCGCGATCGCACGGGTGAAGAACGTGGCACTCGGCGGCTCCAGTGAAGAGAGCACCGCTTACAGTCCGCTGTCGTCACCGCTTGTCGACGGCGTCCAGAGCTTCACAGAGCTGAGCGTTGCACGCGGCGGTCTCGGGCGCTTCGCTGGCGACCAACTCATGGACGTGATCAAGAAGTACCGGGTGTACGAGGCGTAGATAGAGTGCGTACTGCTTGATGAACCAAGAGCTCGCCTCGCCTCTCCTCTCGTCGCTTCGCCTCGTCTGCTTCACGTCAGCTGCTTGGGCTGGAACCGACTTGGCACTTCGAGCTCCCGTGGCACCACCTGCCTCGTCTCCTCAAGCAGCTGCTTGAGCTCTCGTGCGATGCCACACTCGATCGTAAGGAACGCAGTGACGCGGCCGCTGCTCAGCTCGTTGTGGTGCCGTCGCCGGCCTGTGCGGCCGCACCGGTGCACGTAGTCCTCGATCGTGTGCGGCATGTCGTAGATGATTACGTGATCCACGGCCGCAAAGTCGAGACCCCGAGCTGCGACGTCAGTCGCCACGAGCACGTCGACGAATCCTTCTCGGAACGCTGTGAGCACTTGGAAGCGGTACGCCTGCGACTTGTCGCCATGCAGCGGCGCTGCGTGGAACTGCTCGCTCTGTAGCACGCGCGCCACAAAGTCGACGCTCGCATGCGAGTTGCAAAACACGAGCACTGGTGGTGCGAGCGTCGACCGGAGCGCTTGGAGGAGCTGGTGTTTTTTCTCAGCGAACCGCATGAAAAGCACCGATTGCGTAATCTGCACGGGGACGCGCCCTGTGATACCAACACGGACTGTGACTGGGTGGACCACTGCAGAGCGAGCGAGCCGGTCGAGGAAAAGCGGGAGCGTCGCAGACCAGAGCAGCGTCTGGCGGCTTGTGGTGGTGGTGCTCGAGAGGTGCAGGATACGCCGCAGCTGCGGCTCCATTTCGACGTCCAGCATCCGGTCGACTTCGTCAAAGACGAGGTACTGCACGTGGTGCAATGAGACTGCGCCGAGCTCGATGAGGTGGAGCAGCCGCCCTGGTGTCGCAACGACCACTGCAATCGCACGCCCATGTTGGTGAATGAGCGCCACCTGAAGCTGCAATGGCACACCGCCACATACGCCAAGCACTGCGAACGCGTCGCCACAGAGCAGCCACGGCGTGTGCATCCCTTCGCTGGCTGCTGGATCTTCTTCTCGCACTGTGACGAAGTGGCGGAGCTCATGCAGCAGCTGCTCCATGAGCTCACGCGTAGGGGCGACGAGGAGTCCGACTGGCGCTGCGGTCGCCGTCGGATACCGAGAGGCGTCCGGTGGCTGGTGCTCGTGGTACTCGCGTTTGAGTAGCACGAGCAGCGGGAGGAGGAAACAGAGGGTCTTCCCGCTGCCTGTGGCTGCGAGTCCGATCACATCGCGGCCGCTCAGTGCCGCTGGGATCGCCTGCATCTGAATCGCAGTGGGCGTTGTAATGCCTCTTGATTGCAGTACGCTGTGTATGCGTGGATTGTCGTGTGAGCGCACAGGAATCGTGAGTTCCCACTTCTGGTCGGTACTTGCAGCTCAAAAGAGATAGACGACGCACCGAAGGACGTCGAGCGGCAGCCCCATAAGCTTGAAGGACTCGACAGGCGCTGGAGGCGATGCGTCCGCTTTGATGTCGTGCTCCAGACGCGTCCAGATCGCCTGCTGCTCTGCGTCATCGGCGCCTCGCGGGCGCTTGCGCGACAACGACCCGGTCCCATCGTTGACACCTGCCATGATTGTTTTGGATAATTGTGATACTGAAGTATCAAGATGGGGTTCGTGTCGACTTTCAGTAATTACGAGATTGACCCCCTCGTTTTCATGTCGGAGCTGCCCAACCCTGGACGAGCTAGCCGAACATCCGCGCGGCCGTGCGCGAGACAATGCCGAGGATCTCTTCGATCTCGTCTTCAGCGAAGCGCTTCTGCAGGCTCGGGATGAGCGCGACGGCTTCCTCCACCTCCTCCGGGTTCAGGTTCGACAGGCACGCGATCTCGAACTCCTCAAGCCGGTACTCCGTCACCTGCCCTTCCATTTCGCGCAGGAACGCCAGCGACATCAGCGCTCTGGCGCGAATCACCGACATGACGGTAGCGATTCAGCAGCAGTTAGCGAAGGGCCTGTTTGCTAGTCGCAGACACGCGTTGGTGACAGCAAGCAGGAAGCAGCGAGCTCAACGCACTCTCGCAATTCGGTCACGGACGCCTGGTTTGCCACCGGGTCCTTCGTGCCGCTGAAGCGTTGCACGTACGAGTACGTCTTCTGGAACACGCTGTCAACGCAACGAAATTCACGAGCAAGTAGGCGTTGGTATCGAGTCGGCGTCATGAACGACGTTCGTTCCACCAGCACGTGGTGGCTGGGCAAACGGACACACAACGCACCCCGTGAGCTGCTTCTCCTGGTTCTCGTAGTCGGACTTTTGCTTCTCGAGGATGACGGCGACCTCGGCATTCGAGAGACACGTTTCGTTGCGGAAGTCTTCGCCTAGGTTGAGCTCCGCAGCGTCCTCCGTGTCCACGACATGCTGCGGGTTCGACGACATTTTCGTTTTCGCTTTGCGCACGAGAGTGAATAAACTAAGTGAGCTTTGCTGTTTGAGGGTTGGCGCAACTGTCACTAAACCTGTCACTATTGCAAACAACAACAGCGATGGCAGCGCGAACGAGTGGTGTCATGCTGCGCCGTGCGTTCTCGGCCAAGGCGGGCTCGGGCGGCGTTGCGGGTGCGTCGTCTACCCCTCCTCTTCTCACCTTCCCTTCCCTCCCGGTACCGCGCCTCTTAAAACTAACACTCTGGCGCACGTAGGCGCCAAGATCACGGGCATTGCGCGCTTTTACAAACACGTGGGCGTGCAGACAGTGGCGGCCGACGGCGCCGAGGAGCTGCACGCCGTGACCCTGGACGGCAAGACAGTAAAGACAGGCGCGCGCACGCCCGTGCGCCTCCCGAACCGCACGCTGGCGTTCGCGGTTGCGCATGAGTGGGACGCGCAAGCGAAGGACATTCGCCCGGCCACGATGCCGCTCATGACACTCGCGTCCACGGCGCTGGACCTGGGCAAGACGTCGAGCGTCGCGGAGCTGGTGGACGAGATGATGCACTACTTCCACACGGACACAGTGTGCTACCAGGTCACAGCCGACCAGATGGAGAAGCTTGCGGCGCTCCAGACGAAGAAGTGGGGCCCACTCCGCCAGTGGTTCGCGAAGGAGTTCGACGGCGACCTCGACGTGAGCCACGGCACCATCTCGGGACTCGCGCACAGTGAGCAGATCGTCGCGAACGTGCGGACGGCGCTGGAACAGGTCCGTGGTCGGTCTGGACAATGGATGACGTAATCGGTGGTGGCGGAATGTGTGTGAGACGCTGAGTGTGGGTCTGTGATTCTGTTTTCCTGGCAGTTGAACGACTTTGAACTCGTCTCGCTGCGACTTGCGACGAAAGAGTGCAAGGTATGCGTGTGGTGCCTTCTTCCTCAACGGCAAGTGTGGTGGGTGGGACGGTTGGTTCTCTAAACTGGATGGGACTCTGCGTCGTGTGTGCTGTGGCAGTCGCTGATCACGGCGGTCGCGCTGCTCAAGCGCCACATCACCGCCAAGGACGCGATGGAGCTCTCGCGGCTCGAAGAGGAGTTCCAGATCGGCCGCTGGGGCCTCGTTGAAGGCGGCCACGACCTCGACCGCGTCAACTGCGCTGTGAACCTCTCGAGCGCCTCGACGATGCTCTGGCTCTTCCAGAACGCGCAGTAGACGGACGGGACTTGCCGCTTTGCGCACTCCCATCTCCCCACACTGCAGGCTCTCAAGGTACACAGACGAGAGAGAGAGAGAGCGCACTCACGACGCAATAGACTGTGGTGAAACAACACGAACGCGTGTGCGGAAACGACAGCTCCGTGTATATCTGATACTCACTCTGTGCTTGGAACAACCACAAGAAGCCCCACAATCCGAAACGAAGACACGAAACGGCGACGCGACGTCCGCTTCCTCTTCCGGGGACTCAGATCCGCAGCACGTACGCGAGGTTCGTCGCGAGCTCCTTCTCCTCTTTCGACGGCGTGTCGTCAGAGTCGCCCAAGGCAAACTGCCGGTGGAAGAGCACGAGCACAACTGCGATCGTCGCAACGACAAAGATCCCGCACGAGATGATGATCACAGCCGTGTGGTCCCCACCACCGCCTTGGTTCTTGCTGCTTGTAGCGCGGTCGGCCCCCGGGACGTAGTTGGATGGCATGCAGACCCTGCACGCGGCGCCGGTACAGAGCTCCAGTCCGAGCCCTGCCGACGGGGAGGTCGCAGGCAAACTGGCTGTCGCGGCCTTGTCGACGCAGATCGTGCGAGGGAGGCGTAGAAACAGTCGGCTGGACAGCGCCGCTGGGAGGCTCGAAATCGTCACAGACGACGACAGGTACTGCTGGTCGTGGAGGACGCTGGAGGCTTCAACGAAGGGCTCCGACTCGCCGCTGCTCGTCTGGAGGCTCGCGAGCGCTGCGTCCGACGACGCAGAGGTGAGTGCGAGTGCCGCGATCTCGCCAGGCTTGCACGTCGCGCCGATGTACGCGAGCAGAGCCGTGGTCTGTGTGGAGGCGGACTCGCCAGCGTCACCGTCGCTCCACTCGGCGACGCCGAGGCACACGGAGGCTGCATCACTGCTGTCGTCGTCCGCTATAACAGCCTGGAATCGGGCCCATCGAAATGGGACGCGCTGTTCGCAACCGAGCGTCACAGTTAGTCGTGTTGTTCTCATTCGTGCTGCCACTGAAAGGATAGAGGCGGTCTATGGCGGTGGGAAAACGGTGGGAAAACGAACGAAGTGATCGCACCTCGTGAAAGCTGCCCTCCTGCACAAGCGTCCAGCGCTCGCGTTGGTACAGGATGGTCTCACTGTCGGTCGAAGCGTAGCCATCTTCAGCGAGCTGGAGCTGCGCTACCGAGTGGCCGAGCGCAAGGTCACCGATCAGGACAAAGTCGCTCGCTGCATTGAGCGCCGCCACCACCGCGTCGACGGTTGAATTGGAACTCGAGCCGTTGGTCGCAGGCACTGATGACACAGCTGGCGCGGAGAAGGTGGCGAACAGCGTGAGTCTCGCGGCCTCGCGGGTCCGATTCGCGAGACCGAGCTGGAGTTGAACGAGCAACAGAACGAGGAGGCACGGAAACCGAACTCGGAGCGGAGCCATTGGGCGAGACCGATTATGCCGAGACGAGGCGAGTCGCAAAGTGAGCAGCATTTGTGCGATGAACTTTGAGTAAAAGCACGTAAGCCGTTACGATTGTCCGACTTCCATGAAGCCGGTGGTCCCAGCACTGTCGTCGGAAAAGTTCTATGCATTCCGTTCTGTTCAACGCAGGATCCCCCGACTATCCTCTGTTGCTGTGGTTGCTGATAGCAGGCAACTGAGTCGAAGTCGCACACGGCACGTGCTCGCTTGCAAGCAGGCAAGGAACGATGCCAACCGAGCCACGGACAGTCATCTCTCTGGCTCGGTTGGCGTGTCCCGACGGAAGAGTTCAAAATGGGTCGTATTTTGATCGGGTTGTGCTTTTGGATCGTGTATTTTCTCCTTTTATCCCAAGGCTCTGTCACACTACAGTACGGATTTGGCCTGATCTGGATTTTATTCTTTTTCAAACACCGCGCCTGGCCGAGCAGAGGACTTTGAGGCGGGGGTGGGGCGGGCTCCCCGCCTAAAAGTCCGCATGCGAGAGCCAACGCGCGAGTGTTCAAATGAGATGCTATGACCAGTTGCTGGTGTAGATTTTAGTCACGACCCAAAACCACGACCCGATCAAAATACGATCCGCAAAAAAGCTTACCATCCCGACCTTCTACTCGAACCTACTCAAAGTAGGCAAGATATACTCTGCTTGAAAAGCAAAAGTCGTGTGGCTGCAGCGCTCGACGCGCACAACACGCAGCGCAGCTTCTGTGTAAGACACAGCAGCTCTCGACGCGACCAGCGCTAGCTTTTCGCAGCTCTCCACACGATCTCTTGTTCGGCGACGGAGTGAGCGAGAAGCGCGGTTACGAAGCCGCGAGAGCTACATACCGAGGTTCAAGCAGGCAGCGAGCTGCAAGGAGGGGGTACCGGTCGACGTGCGAGCAACGACGCGGCCATGACACCAGTACCGACTGCAGTCCAAGCTGCGGTGAGCAACTTCACGGTTGATGAGGACTCACTCCTCGAGCTACGGCCTCCGAAGGTGACAGAGTGGTCTGTGCTGTTCAAGTGGGGAGCGTGCGTACTGAAGAAGAACTATGTCGGCCGCAAAGCGAAAGCTGAGCCAAGCGAGCAGCTTGGCTGGATCTGTCTCGGCAGCCAAGCGTGCCGAGACTCGCAGCAGTTGTACCCATTCTACGGAGACAAGACCTCGAACGCAACAGGGCATCTAAAGGAATCTCATGGCGTGCTGTCCGGGAAGACAGAGTCGGAAGTGGCGACAAAGCGAGCCCGAGAGGACGAGATTTAGCACTTGACGGCAACGTCGATGTTCGCGAACGATCCAACACGCCTGCGCCTGCTTGTTCAGACTCGGTGCATCGTGCTGAACAACCTACCCTTTGTATTCGGTGAGTACGACGACACAATGATCATCAGTCAGATGTTCGTCGAGGAGAAGTTCCACGCGTCCATGAACCGCAAGAACGTCACGCAGGCGATCATCGAGATGTATACCACCACAAAGCTCGAGTTCGCGAGCCACATCAAGAAGAGCATCCTCGGCGGCGCGCAGAGCCTCACGCTCGTCGCCGACTTTTGGACGTGCCTGACCCAGAGCGCGAGCTACCTGGGGGTGAGGCTGTACTTTGTTGATTACTCGTGGAAGCTGCGGTCAGCGCTTCTTGGTGTCAGGCGGTTCACCCCAGATTACGGCGAGCGCGGCGACGGCATACGGAAGCCTTTCAAGCGGTGGCTCTCCAGCATTCTCGAAGACTTCGGTCTTTCATCTGCTGATCTCTTCGCTGCGACTAGTGGTGGCGGCTCAGACGTCAAGTGGATGATGAAGACGGACTTTGGGCTGGCGTGGGAGTGGTGCGTTGCCCATATGTTCAATGCTGCTACCAAGCACGCACTTGGCTTAGTGCCGCGTCAGAGTTCTCACAACCCAGAGATGACCGATCTCGTCGCCGTCATTCGGCTGACGATTCGACTCGTGCGGGACGTGAAGGTGATGGGGAACTTGTTTTCAGGCGCTTTGTGAGCTGGAAGGGTCGAGCCAGTCGGTACAACTACTCGACTATCGGCCCCACCGATTCCTCGATCTGACCCGCGTCATTGAACGCATCCTCGAAAAGTGGACCGCTCTGGAAGAGTGGTTTCGAGCTCGCATGGAAACGACACTCAGGTCTCGCGCACTTGAGCCCTTCCCGCCCTCCGAGCGAAAGATCGAGCTGGTCCAGTTGCTGTCACTGCTCAAGCCGATCACCGCTCTGAACTCCAAGAGTCAGGCCGAGCAACCCGTGCGGATTGAAACACTGTTGACATTGTAGCGCCTCCGTATGGTCACTGTGAACAGGAACCACAATCTTCAGTACTACAGGGCGACGCCAGGCCAAGAGCAAGTCTTCTCTGCGTCTGAGTTGAAGCCGCTCGTCACCAAGACTCGAGCACAGCTGGCGATGGCGTTCGATAAGCGCTTCTTTTACAGATACACGGTATCCGCAGCGCGCCTCAGTGAGTCCTTCATCTTTGAGATGTAACTGTTTATGCATCCGCAGTCCAAGCCCCTCGATGCCACCATGTGCAAGAACATCAAGTTCTGCAACACACTGAAGGATTCCACAGCTGATGCATGCAGCCGCATCGCAGACGCCATCAAGTACAAGGTGCACGCTAAGGTCAAGAAGCTCATGCTCCAAGTCGCGCGCAAGATAGCGCCAACACAGCAGAGCGACGCCGTGGAGCCAGACACAGGCACGCACTCGGAACTTCCGGACGATCTACTGTCATTCTTCAACTGCGTAGCCGACGCCGACCCCGCTCCTGTTGACGCAATTGAAGGGCGTGTTGAGGAGGAGTTCCAAGCTTATCTGTCGGAGCCGCCAGTCGCTGTCTCGATGGTGCTGAGCTACTGGAAGCAGCAGAGCGAAAGCAGAAACTACAAGTACCTCCCGATCGTTGCTAAGATCGTGTTCAGCGTGCCAACTTCGTCCGCGCAGATCGAGCGCGATTTCGGGCAGTGTGGTCGCATGGTGACACCGCAGCGTACCAGCCTCGCAGGCGCAAAGATCGGGATGGCTGCATTTCGCTCGTGCAACGGAGACTACCTCGATCTTGCGCAATGCAAGAAGATCGACAAAGAGGAGGCATCGCTGTACATCCCGTCGAGCATCCTGGTCGGCGTAATGGGCGAACTCAACAATGACATGGTGATCTAACTCCGACATCTTCTCGGCGTCGGCAAGCATCGAGGAAGAGATGAAGGAGTAGGGAGAGAAAGGGACAGCGAGAGTGAGCGACAGAGCGATCGAGGAAGGCGTGAGAGAGCGAGAGCATGCGGACGAGCGATTAGCGGAGACAGACAGAGAGCGGTTGTCGTGCCTGTGCATACCAGTTCCATTGGCAAATACATCATACTTCATCGGATGCAGTCGATCTCTCGGAGCAGCAACACGCGCCATCTGCGGAACGACACTGACGATGCTCACTCACCACTCCTCGTCCATCTCGCGTTGAACCTTGTTGCGCACACGCCGCAGATCCGGAGGCAGCTGGCTCGTCTTTTCACGTAACTGCGCCAACTCTGTCTGTCGTCTCTGACGCTGGAGGCGCTGCAAGTCGGCGGAGATCTTCGCCATTGCGTCTTTCTCGGTTGCTTGGTCGATCACTCGGCGCGTGATCATTTCCAACGACTCCATTAGCGCATTCTCGAACTTCTCGTCCACTACGTTCATCTCCATCTCTAGCACGGCCGACGCGGCAGAAGCCGCGCTGGTTTCGGTCGCTGTGGCTGTAGTCGCGGGTGCCGTTATGGCGGGACCAGCAGACGCAGCTAGCACCGCCGCTTGTGCTGCCGACGCACCAACCTTGCCGGTGTCGCCGGGAAGCTCGTCATCTGCGGGAACCGTTGCTGGTACTTCGGTGAGTTCCACGGGTGTCGCAGGCTCGGGGCGAGAGGCAGAGCCGGAGGGAGTGGGGTCGGTGGTGACGTGGCGGATCGCAGTGTGAGAGCGGCAAGCCGCTCTTCAATGAGCTGCCTCATCTTAGTCTCAGACTCGTTGACATGCCGCTGAGCACCAACGTCTGCCGCGCTCTGCATCGAGAGCAGCGCCGTGTCAAGGCACGCCTCTAGCTCGCACTTGACCTTGACCTGTAGTTGCTGCTCCAGGTGCCCAAAGTTAGAACTCACCCCCTCAGCGATCACCCAGCCGATCTGTTCTCGCAAGAGAGCAAGTGCGTTAGTGTTCTCAGCCGTGTTGTCCGCACTCTGCAGCACCAGATGCTTTGTCTCGCTGTGGATCTGCGTGAGCTTCTGCGCCACTGTGTTCTGCAGCCTCGCCTCGATGCTGGTGACGACCGCCTCCGTTGACTTCGCCGCCGCCGCCTCTGCAGCGGAAACAGCGGAGTCTCTGGCGTCCTCGATTGCTCCCTTGACGTAGCCCTTGATGAGATGCCGAAAGCGCGCCTTGAGCTGAGTTTTCGTGCCACTGGCCACCGTGTCGACTTGGTCCTTGATTGCGATGTCGACAGCTCCCTGAACGCGCTGTTGCAGCTGGTTTCCCAGAGTGCTCAAGTCCGTCGACTTCGGGACGGCGAGTGTGGTCTCGGGGCGCGGCTCGTCGATTTTCGCGAGCACAGTGTTGATGTGCCGCTCTGTCTCGCCAAGAAACTCGCGCAACTTGTTTTCGAGGGCTTGTGCTGCCTCGGTTCGAGCCTTTGTCCATGTAGCCGTCACGCTCTCGTCCAGCTTGCCGTGGGTCTCGTTCGCGAAGTTCCGGAGGCTTGTGACGGCAGCTTCTTGCACCTTGGAGAGCGTTGCCGCGCCGACCGTCTCTATAGCGCGCACGACGCCACTCTCGATGTCTCATTTGGTTCCTTTGGCTCGCGCATCGACGAGCGAGACCAGCGCGCGAGAGCTCTCGGCATGAGACTCTTCAATTGCGCTCTGGAGATGCCTCTCCGTGTTCTGTTGGATGGCTAGTTGCGCCTCGCCGTACGCTTGAAACAAGACCAGCACGTCTTCGTGCTGGAGCGCTGTGTATCATATTTCAAAAATATGAACCTTTCAACAGAATTCAGTTAAAGTCAACTCGATCACAGTCTGCCATAACGGCGGGATTTTCGCTTTTCGAATCTGCCCACTTGCATTTTGTATGCTTTCGCCCCTTTCACAAACTTTCACAAACAATCACGCAACAACAACTGGAACAGCACCAAGGAAAGCGCGATGGCCGCGCGGGTGCGTCCAGCGTCTGTCGCCTCCGCCTTTATGAGCGCGCGTAGAGAGAAGTAGAGACTGACAGCTCTGCCCTCTACACCCCTCGCATCCCTCCCGCAGGATGTGGACGAGTTGGAGGCGCTAATGCCGCGGACAAAGTGCGCTGAACCGCGACTGGCTGGCAACTGTTTGTGGTGTGTATGTGTGTGGCTCCTCACAACCACTACTTGCTGCTGTGTTTAACGAAGAGCGGCGAACGACCGCGCGCAAGTGGACCCACGCAGTCTGCGGCAATACATGGAGGCGTCCAAGGTGCCCGCGTGCTTCATCCTAACTGCCGCTTCGATGCCGACGTGGTGTTGGTGAAGCGTATGACTGCTGATTTGCGTCTCTCTCTGTGACTCTTGCGATCGCTACCACTACAGCTCGGAACGCCAAACATGATCTCCAAGTAAGAACGAACCCGCAACTGCGCTCTTGCCGACCAGCCTCATCCTGCTTCTCTACCAAGAGAACGAGGCGCTAGTGACTGACGACGGCTTGTGACTTGTTCTTCTTGTTCTTCTACTGCATCTGCACGTGTGTGCAAAAGGCGCTCGTCCGTGCTCGTGCGCAGCGACGTGCGGAAAGACGACCAGGGCTTTGAAGACATTGACGAGTTCTGGGCCGACGACGACGATTTTGACCCAAAGGACGACGACGACGACGACGACGAGCGTGCGAACTGGAGTGAAGGACTGAAGCTTCCTGTAGGTCCCGTTGCTCGCTCTGACTATCGCTCTCTTTCTGATTGCATGCGCAGCCAGCTCGTTGGACCGCGACCTGTCGGCGAGAGAGTCCACGGGCTCCTTGACGAGCGAGCGCCACGTGCGACTCCGTCCTGCTCCGACCGAGGAGCTCGACTTTACCAACGACTTTGACTTTGGCAACAACGCACAGAACTTGTCAACCGACACGATGGAACTGGACGACGAAGCCGACGGCGGGGCAAACGTGACGGAAACGAACGATCTGAGCCTCGCCGAGACGCCAGCGACACCCAAGCGGTTGGGGCCGACGCCCCAAAGCCCCAAGTTCTCGAAGCGCAGCACAGCGTCGTCGCCAGCACCGAGCCACGACTTTAACACGAGCATGTCGTTCGACACGGGCTCGGCAATGAAAGCGATCCCGATCCCGTCCAAGCGCGACAACGACGGTGACCTCGAGTCTGTGCGGCGTCTCATTGCGAGGAAGTCGCTCGCGTCGCAATCGCCAGTTCGATCGCCACGGATCCGCGACGATAACCCACTCCCGTCGGACAGAAAACGGAAGCGAGACCTGTTTGGGTCGGACGACGCTGGCTTCCTGGGCGCTAGCCGCAGTCCGTTCTCTCCAGGTGTCTCCCCAGTGTCGAACGGTGCGTCGTCTCTCTATTTCACTCTATATACTGCTGCTTGGTACGTCCACCTCGATACGATGTGATGGTGTTGGGAGGGGTCTGAACCTGGCTGTCGTCTCTTGTGGTTCTTGTGTGCGATGCGGCGGTTGATCACAAGCAGCGAGCGAGCGGAACCAGGACCTCGAGACAGTGTTATTCTCAGCCAAGCGACGGCCTGCAGCTGCTGCCGAGTCGCCGTCTCTGAGTGTCAAGAAGAAGCTGTTCAAGGTTGGCGATCGACTCGGAAAGGAGCGATCAGCGACGAAGAGCAAGGGCAGAGCGGCTGCGAAGACGAAGACGCCAGTGAAAGCACCCGGGAAGTCAGCGAAGAAGGCTGCGAGACGCTCCGCAGCAGCAGCGGCTGATGACTCGACGGACCAGCAGACTGACAACGACAAGTCGTTCAACGCCAGCACGAGCGACGAAGACAATGACAACGATGGCGACAGCGATTATCTAGCCCCAAATGCGAAGAAGAGCAGAGGCGGCAGATCCGGTGCCCACGCGCGCGACATCTTTGACGACGCGAGCGGTAGCGACGGCGACGCGGCAGGGGTGCGGCGCTCCAAGCGGCGGCGGTTCAAGCCGCTTGCGTGGTACAAGGGCGAGCACTACATTTACGAGCGGCGGGAGTCTGGCGTCGGACTCGTGATCCCGACTGTCGCCGGCATTGAGCGAGTGGGCACGACGACACCGACAAAGACTGCGCGGTCGTACACCAAGAAGGTGGGGGCGGCTCGGAAGTCGAACGGAGCGCGGTTCCCGCCGTCGAAGCTGCCGAAGGACCTGCGGTACGAGACAGGCGAGTGGGCGAACTTATACGACACGGTCGCCGGCTGTGTGAACCGGATGAACGTGATCTGTCGCGCCAGTGAGATTGAGCACCGCGAGCTGCCGAGCGTCGAGGGCGAGCGGCCGGGCTTTGCTGGCCAGAGCTTCAACCTGCGCAGCTTGCACCCGTTCTCACGCTGGATCTGCGGCCGCTTGGGGCTCCCACCTGGTGCGGCGAAGGAGGCAGAGAGCGTCGGCGACGCGGTGCAAGTGTTTTACGTCACAAGCTGCCAGCCGCGGTCGGTGGAGGTGGCGTTCGGGCCCGTGACGGACGAGTACTTTGACACGGCGACGGCGACGCGGTTCCTATTGGATCCGGGCGATGAGTTCTACGTGCCGTCGCGGAACGCGTACTACCTGAAAAACTACTCGGAGAAGACTGCGTGCGAGCTCCACTTTACAATCATGAAGCCCGACCTGCCGGCGTCAGTCGTGACAGCGGCTCCGTCGTCGTTGTCTGCCGCTGCGACTGCCGATAGCGGTCATGACTCCAGTAGCGACGATGGCTCGGAAGCACCAGCCGACGCGAACATGAGCGTGCGAAAAGGCAAGAAGCAGAAGCGGCTCAAGCCGTGAGAGAGAGAGTTGCAGAGAGGGTTGGGAAATCGACAATGGGATGGTAACCAGAGTCGCGTTCTGTCGTCATTGGATGGATGAGTTTCATCCATGGATTGATCACATACGCCACTGCTTGTCGCCACAAGCAGTGTCAAGACTCTTGACTCAAGAGTCTCGACGCAACAGAGAGAAAAGAGATGAAAGAAAATGAGAGCGAGATAAAAAAGAGATAGAGTGAGCGACAGAGAGTGAGAGAGAGATACATAGAGCGATAGAGTGTAGAGAGTGATAGAGAGTGAGAGTGTCGGACCTGCCCAGCTGTTCGTGTGTGCGTTTTCGCTGGCTTGTGATCGATCAATCGCCCAGCGCGGCTGTTGCGCGCACCACAGCGCACGCGCACCACGCACCTCTTTTCCGGCTTCAGTGACGCGCTTTTCCACGTCGTCTGCGCGCAGATCGGCGATCAATTGGTGCCACAACTCCCCATGCGACGCACAAAAAGCCCGACCAGTGAACCAAAAAGCCCGTGTATTCATTCTACGCGGGCGAATAAATGGGGGAAAGTGAGGTGATCACCTCGCCCTCCCGAGCGTGCGTGGCGTCGCTTGCTTGCTTGCACGCTCTGTAGCGTGGTCGTACTGGTACATCGTCTTCTATCTATGAGAGCCGGCGCGAGTCGCGTGGGAACCCCACTCTTTCGAGGCAACTGCGTCTCGGACCGGCACTGTGTGGGGCGCTAGTTCGCTGCTCCGCACCGCAGTTCCTGCAGCTGCGAGCGCGTGAGCCGCAAGTCGAGGTTCGCGCCCCAGCCGCACATTTGCTCGAACGAGTCGTGCGTCAGCTCCACTTGCTGCACAATCTCCTCCGAGCTCGGGTGCTCTACAAACTTGAGCGTCTTGGCAAACGTAAACGGCACGTGACCGACGGCCGAGTGGCACGCATCGCGCTCCGCCATCGAGTCGCCCACCGAGACAAAGTTGTAGTACACAGCGGGTTCAGTCGCCGTCGCTTTCGCGTCGCTCTGCTGCATAAAGCACTTGCGCGCAATGAGCTGCATCACTTCGTGCTTCCACGAGTTCGAGTCGCCGCCCGCGCCAAACGTCTGCTCGTACCAGCTGCGTGCCGACACAATGTGGATGTCCGAGAGCTCGAGCAGCTGCTGCACGCTCGGCAAGTACAGCGCGCACGACATTTCGACCCAGCCGTACTCGGCAGCAGTCACGACAAACACCGGACCATACGATACGGCTTTCTTCAGCAGCCGCACGACGTTTGCTTCGATGAGCGCCAGCATGCGCCGCTGGTCGCGCGTCGCCATGATCTGGTGGCCGCGGTACTTGGGCAGCAGGTTCTCTGCGTGCAGCCACGAGCTCGGACAGAGCGTGTCGTCCCAGTCAAACACCACGACTGTGCGCTCGCGGACCGACGCCGCGCCGCTTCCGCTGTGTGCTGCAGTGTTCGCGCTCTTTCCACCTGCGGTCGCAGCGCTCGTAGCGGCCACTGCAGCGCGCTTGCGCTCGAGGAGCTGCTGCTGTTGCTGGCGCATGTGGTGCTGGCGCAGCGCCGCGTCGTCTCGGAAGACACGCTCGCTCGGGGCGCGCATCGTGTCAACTGTCGAGAATGCCATCCTGTCTGTGTGTATGTGTGTGTCTGTGTGTGTGGAGCTGAGTGGGTAGGTGGGTGACTTGGAAGGCGCTGGCAGACGACGTCGACGACGACGAGCAGCGGGGGACTCGACGAGCGCGTGTGTTTCGCTGCGGTTTTGAGGACTTTTTGCCAAGTGAAGGAAGGACTCGAGCCATTGCTCACTTGGCTTGGAGCAAAAAAGCAAGGAGGAGGGAAGACATCCGCCACGCCAGAGACACACCAGCACGCGTGTGTAAAACCAGTGCAACAAGGAGTGCAGTAGCAACTGCTATCTGCTGATACAACTTAGAACGCATAAAAAAACGATATGATTTTGATGCTGGAACTACCGGCTAGAATCTAGTATGTAACGCTAGTGCTCTGTTTCCTGAGAAAGAAAAAGCAAACGCTCTCACAAGATTTTCACCAATCACGGGAATTGACGAGTTTCTTGCGTGCGTGGAAAGTGTGAGGAGCAGTTAGGATACTGTACAAAATGAAACGAAAAGTCGTCGTACGTTTTTAACAAATGTAGGATTATTGAATGGTGGCAGTGGTGATGGCACGTGCTGGTCGCGATCGACAAGAGCAAGCACTTCACGAAGGCGCTTGCGCAGGCGGTCAAGGTCACGGACGCGGAGCAGCAGAAGGTCGCGACCGAGGAGATCTCGGAGCTCGTGAATTCGGATGCGTCGATCGACCTCGGCGTCGTGTCGGTGCAGCTGCACGACATGCTCGTCGGCACGGACGCGGACGCGCGCGTGGTCGCGTGCTACGTGATCGACGATCTCATGCAGAAGTACGCGGGGTGCAAAAAATCGTTCGCAGCCCCATCAGACACTAGACATCATCAGACATGGCTCGTAGCCAAAACACCATGCTCGATCATGAAGTCACGACCTCATCGCTCTCTTGTGCTCAATCAAAGCGAAGCAAAAGATCGCCGCGAGCTCGAACAAGCATGACGCAAGGTTCGGCTAAGCTCCAGGCTGGATGCCACGTTCCTGTGTTGGTGTGTGTTGGCGTGTGTGGGTGTGGCGCACAGCAAGCTGTGCCCGAATGTCGCTGCTGCTTGTCTGTTGCAGCGTTGCAACAAAAAAATCGCAGTCCAAGTTTCGTGAAATTTCCCTCTCGTTGAGGATCATTTGGAAGGCCCGCTCACGCCTTCACTGAAGGCCTTCAGACTTGTGCTGCAAAATTGGTCAAAATCAGGAAACAATGCTGTCGATACCGCACACACGCACAACGCACAACGCGCAACGCCGTTCGACAGCCTCGAGCAGGGTGTGTGAATCGGTGGCTGGGGGCACAGCGAACCCGTGCTGATCTCCTGGTCTCCATGCCGCTTGGTGGCAATCACACAATCCAATACGCAAATTCTAAACTTGAGCTGACGTGTTTCTGATCTATTTATCCTAAATAGTGCCTAGTCATACAAGCGAGGGCATTCACGCCAGCACCATCGCCAGGTCGAATTTGTGTCACACCCACAACGTCACCGCCTCGCAAGCGTAGCGATCGTCACAGTCGCGAGTCTTCGGCGCGCGTGTGTGTGTTCCTCTTGTGCGTCGACAACAAACGCAGCTCGCCCCTCGTCACTCTCCAATAGACCTCCTTCTCCCCCTTCCTCTCGACCATGTCGCGCTCCAAGCGCGCGGGAGCCGCCGCCCGACCGGTTTTCGGCGACGAGCGCGTGGTCGTGGGCGTGGACGACCTCGTGCTGCTGAGCGCTGTGAGTGAGAGCGCGATCCTCGAGAACCTCAAGATGCGCCACGCCGCGGACGTCATTTACGCGTACATTGGTCATGTGCTTGTGGTCGTGAACCCGTACAAGTGGCTCGACATTTACGACGAAGCGAGCATGCGCGCGTACACACACAAAGCGCGCATCGACGTGCCGCCGCACGTGTTTGCGACTGCAGAGGAAGCGTACCGCACGATGCTTAGTGAAGAGGACAACCAGTGCGTGATCATCAGTGGCGAAAGTGGCGCAGGCAAGACCGAAGCGTCAAAGCAGATCCAGAACTACATTGCTGGTGTGAGTGGGAGTGGCGCAGGCGTCGACAAGGTCAAGCGCACGTTCCTCGAGAGCAATCCACTGCTCGAAGCGTTCGGGAACGCCAAGACGCTGCGCAACAACAACTCGAGTCGCTTTGGCAAGTACTTTGAGCTCCTCTTTGACCCAGCAGGGCGACCGCAAGGCGGGAAAGTCACCAACTACTTGCTCGAGAAGTCGCGGGTCGTGAAGCCTGGGAAAGGCGAGCGGAACTTCCACATCTTTTACCAAGTGCTCGCAGGGCTCCCTGACAGCGCCCGCGCAAAGCTCCAGCTCGACCGCGCGGACCGGTTCGAGTACCTCCGAGCCAGCGGCTGTTACGTCGTGGACGACGTCGACGACGCGGCCGAGTTTCAAGACACGATGGCAGCGATGCAGCACGTCGGGATCAAGCGCAAGCAGATTGAACTCGTGCTCCAGACGGTCGCAGCGGTCCTCCACTTGGGCAACGTCCAGTTCGAGTCGCACGCTGTCGGCGACGCAGAAGGTTCACGTGTTCGCGACCGGCGGGCGCTCGAGACTGCGTGTGACTTACTGGGACTGAATGCCGAACGACTCGAGCACGCACTGTGCTACAAGCTCCTGCAGACAATGGCGCCAGGCGGGAAAGTCGAGTCGTACGAGGTGCCGCAGAACCCGAGCCAAGCACAGGGCCAGCGGGACTCGCTCGCCATGGCCGTGTACGACCGGCTCTTTGACTTCCTCGTCGAGCGCATCAACCACGCGCTCGACGTCGACAAGGCGGCCGAGAAGAGCGGCGACGCGTTCGCTCTCACAGCTGCTGAGCTCACGACGATCGGGATCCTCGACATCTACGGCTTTGAGGTCTTTGACAAGAACGGCTTTGAGCAGTTCTGCATTAACTACGTGAACGAGAAGCTCCAGCAGATCTTCATTGAGCTCACGCTCAAGAGCGAGCAGGACGAGTACGCTCGCGAAGGCATCGCGTGGACGCCGATCCCGTTCTTCAACAACAAGGTCGTGTGCGACTTGATCGAAGCGAAGCGGCCGACGCCCGGGCTCTTCCTCATCCTCGACGACACGGTCCGGACAATGCACTCACGCCAAGGCGACGCTGTCGACGCGACTTTCCTTGAAAAGGTCGCGAGTCTCCACGCGACACACGCGCACTTCTCCAAGCGTGGCCGGACGTTCGAGATCAAGCACTACGCTGGCGACGTCCAGTACAGCACGGATGGCTTTGGCGACGCGAATCGGGACTTCTTGAGCAAAGACATTGCCGTGATTGTGAGCGAGAGCGCGAACAAGCTCGTGCGGTACATCTTTCCGGAAGAGATCGACTTGACCGACAAGCGCTTGCCGCCGACCGCCGGCTTCCGCATTCGCACACAGTGCGAAGCGCTCGTGGCAGCGCTCATGGACTGCACACCACACTACGTGCGGTGCATCAAGTCGAACGACCAGAAGCAGCCGAACAAGATCGACGACCGCCGCGTTGTGCACCAGATCAAGTACCTCGGGCTGCTCGAAAACGTCAAAGTGCGCCGTGCCGGGTACGCGTACCGTGGCGACTACGGGCGGTTTGTCGACCGCTTCAAGCTGCTGTCGAAAGAGACGTACCCGACGTTCCGCGGTACGGACAAAAAAGGCACGCAGGCGATTCTGCGGAGCGCCGTCAAGGCGCTACCCCAACTCGAGCGCGAAGTGCAGCTCGGCAAGACGATGGTGTTCATCCAGACCCCCGAGACGTTCTTTGCGCTCGAGAAGCTCCGCGAGAAGAAGATTGGCGCGTTCGCTGCACGCATCCAGAAGGCGTGGAAGAAGTACTTTGGCCGCCGCCACTTGCTCCAGCTCAGCCACGACATCACGAAGCTCTACGCGTCAAACACGAAGCAGCGCCAGCGCGTGAGCATCTACCGACCGTTCGACGCAGTCTACTTACGCGACGACGCAGTGCGCGATGCAGTGCTGGGTGTCATTCGCCACTATGGGGACTCGGAGAAGATTGTGTTTCTCGACACGGTCGAGAAAGCGTGTCCGGCGGTACCCACAGCAGCGGCTGTCGGTGCACCCAACGGCCAAGTCGCCGCTATCGACACTGCACCGCTTACGCTCCAAGCCCGCGTGCTCGTCATCACGGACCGGTTCCTGTATTTGCTGGAGAAGTGGCACGGTCGACCGGCAGTCGTGGACCCGAAAAGCACGTTCGAGCCGCCGCTCGTGTCTTTGCGCCGCCGGCTGCCACTGACGGCGATCGAAGAGATCACTATGAGCACGCTCGCAGACCCGTACTTGGTGCTGCGTGTGCGCCAAGAGCCGCTGATGACCGAGCCGGACAAGAGCAACTGGGTTGACAACAAGCACGCAGTCGTGTGCATGGCGACGGGCAAGAAGTTTGGGCTCTTTAACCGGCGCCACCACTGTCGCTACACGGGCAAGATCTACTGCAACGACGTCTGTCGGCTGCTTGAACCCGTGCCCGACCGCGGTTTCTACGCACCCGTGCGCGTGCACGACAAGGTCATCGGGCTCTTCTCGACCGAGCTGCCAGAGGACCAGCTCCTGGCGTCCGAGAAGAAGACTGAGATCGCTGTCACGCTCGTGGACGCGATCCGCGCTGCGAGCAAAGCCGTGATCCCGATTACTTTCAGCGACTCGGTGCGGCTGCGCACTGCGCCGGTCACAGCGCTGTCGCGGTCGCCGGCGCAGCAGCTCCAGTTTGTTGCGGCAGCGTACGACGCGGTCACGGGCGACCGGCTCAACGTGCAACTCCTGGTCGCGCCAGGCGTCCCGGACGAGTACATTCGCAAGCGTCGGAAGCGCGAGAAAGCGCGTCGCAAGAAGCTCGAGCGCCAGCGTGACGAAGAGCTCGCGCTCCGAGCGCAGCGCCAGGCTGTGCGCGAGCAGGAGCGGGAAGCCGAGCGCATCCGACGTGTCGCAGAGAAGAAGGCCAAGAAGCAGGCAGAGAAGGACGCGCGTCGTCAGACTGGCGGCACGACGCGGCGGACGTCGTCGAAAGGGGCGATGGACCAAGTGCGCAAGTTTGGGGAGGCCGCGCAAGCGCCTGGTGTGGGGGCGGCGGCGCAGAACGGACCGCAGTTTGGCGGCGCCAACAACGAACTGGCAGCAGCGCTCGCGCGACGACGCGGCGACAAGTGAGGACGGCGATGTTACGCACTAGGTGGGTAGTTGCGTGGCCGAAGAAGACGTAAGAAAGTGGGGACGCTAGTGGCGACAGAAACGACGCTGAGAGGAGCTTGAGAGACAGACAGTGATGGGAAGGATCTCATTCAAGAAAGACACTGTTTTGTATGCAGAACTGGTGGTACGAGTGGCAGGCGTCGATGGTGTGTGTATGGGTGGGTATGTGTGCGTACTGGTACTCAGTAGTCGACAGAGAGCGATGGGAGCTGGGCGAGGTGCTCCAAGCCCGCCGCCGTGAGCTTCGTGCAGTACCAGAGGTTGATCGACGAGAGGTTTACGAGCGCAGTCAAATGCTTGAGCCCGTCGTCCGTAACTTGGCCGCACTCGGCCAGGTTCAGTGACGTCAGGGACGATACTGTGGCGATCGTCGCCAGGCCTGTATCTGAGATCAGCCCGCAGTTGCCGAGGTCAAGTGACTTGAGGCACGGCATGTGCGTGAACGCCTGGAGACTCGCGTCCGTAAGTCTCGAACAGCTCGCGAGGTCGATGGACTGGAGCTTCATGAGCGGCGCGAGACGCAAGATGCCGTCGTCAGTCACCTTGTTGCAGTACCACAACACGAGTGTCTCGAGGGCCGTGAACGTGCCGATCACTGTCATGCTTGTATCGGTAAGCAATCGACAGTTGGCGAGGTTAAGCGACCGTAGCTTCGTCAGGCCCGCGATGTACGAGATGCCGACGTCGTCCA
This sequence comes from Globisporangium uncinulatum, assembly GCA_023333755.1. Lineage (NCBI taxonomy): Eukaryota > Oomycota > Peronosporomycetes > Pythiales > Pythiaceae > Globisporangium > Globisporangium uncinulatum. The sequence continues at coordinate 16,191 of JAASFJ010000044.1, read as the reverse complement.
CGTGGTTGCACCGCATGAGGTTCAGGGTCGTGAGGCTCGTGAGCTGGCCGAGCCCGAGCAGTGCTACGTTGCCCACTTGCCGGCAGTTGGCGAGATCCACGATGACGAGCGAGCTGATGACCGCCAGCGCGGCGATGCCTTCGTCGCGGATCCCAGAGCAACCGCCGAGGTAGACGGACCGGAGACGCGGCAGCTTGGCGAGCTCACGCAGCCCGTCGTCTGTCACTTGGTAGCAGCTCACGAGGTCGAGCGCCGTCAGGTTCGGGAGCTTCGCGATTGACTGGAGCGCAACGTCCGTCACCTTGCCGCACTTCATGGCGTTTAGGAACCGCAGCTTCGAGAGCCCTTCGAGGTGTACGAACGTCCGGTCGCCAATCTCGCTGCAGTACCAGAGGTTGCACGATGCCAGGCTCGTGAAGTTGCTGAGCACTTCGGTGCCGTGGTCGGTGAGGTTGTAGCACCCCGCGACGTCGAGCGTGACGAGGTTCACGAGTGGCGCGAGTGCGCGCAGTCCATTGTCGGTCACTTCCCCCACGTTCGCGATCTCGAGGTGCCGCAGGTTCACGAGCGCCTGGAGCGCGCTAATGCCGACGTCGGTGAGCTGAGTGCAGTTTGAGAGGTTGAGGTTTGTGAGAGACGTCATGCTCGCAAGCGCACAGATGCCAGCGTCTGTGAGCTGGCCCTGGTTGCAGTACCATAGGTTGAGCGTGCGAAGGCTCGGCAAGCTCGCGAGCTGCTGGATGCCCGAGTCGCCGATGCGTCGGCAGCCGCGCAGACTCAGGTTGTCGAGCTTGAGCAGCTCGGCGATCGCACCGACGCTCGTGTCTGTCAGTCCCGTGCAGTAGCCGAGGTTGAGCGACGTCAAGTTTGGGTTCGAGCGCACGAGCTGCACGACGCCAGTGTCCGTGACTTGGTGGCAGCCTTTCAACGCGACAGACCGCAGCGACGGGATTGCAGCAAGCAGCACCACGGACGCGTCCGTGAGGTTCGCGCAGCCAGTGAAGACGACTTCGACGAGCGCTGGGAAGTGCTGCGGGAGCTGCACAAAGTGCGCATCCTGCAGCAGCCGGCGCGCCGGAATGAAGGATAGCACCCGCGTCTCGAGCCCAAAGTCTGCGCCGAGCGCCTTGTTTGTCAGCATGACGCGGTAGATCTCGTCCACGGACAGGAACCGCGCGATGATGTGGTGCACTGGCGCCAACTGGACGATGATTGGTGAGACCGCTCGTGTGTCGACTGTTTGGACGCTGGCGTCTTGCAATTGGTGTTCCGTCACCTTTCTCTCTGCTGCGCTGAGCGTCTCCTCTTCTTCCTCTAAGCTGTCGACGGTGTCGGCAGTGATCGAGGTCTGTGGAGTCGCGGCTTCGGCGGCGGCGGCGGCACCAGTGCTGGCGGCTTTCACCACTTGCCGCCAGTGATGGAACGTCTTCTTGCGGCGCGTGTACGTCAGTCTGTCGTAGACGCAGACGCAGCAGTTGCCCAGGTCCATTTGCAGCCCGTTGTGCTCGAGCGCGTCCTGGGACCCGCTCACCTGCTCCTCTGTGGCGCACACGCAAGTCAAGCTGATGTCGTCCAGCTCCTCCATCGTGACGATCGGAGGGCTCGGAGCTGCCATCTTCGCTCAGACGCTTCTGCCGAAACTCGATGCCGACCACGTGGGTCGACTTGGTAGCGGCGAGCTGCACAGCAAGTGCGTGGGTGAATTGCGACGCAGTGGCCAAAGTCGCTTCGTTGACTGTGGAAGACGACCGTCTCGTCCTCGCTGGTTGGGGCCACACCGCTTCTTGTTGCAAGCGAACAAGTGGTGGGCAAGAGCTCCGCTCTGTTTCCTTCGTCTTTGATACTGCTGGAGAGCGGGAGAGCAGAAGCAAGTGAGTGGAGGGAACCGAGACCCTCTACTCTCTGACTGATGCTTGGTTTGCCTCGAGAGCACAGTTCACACAGCTCCAGCTGTTACGAGTCCAGATGTCGAGGCGAGACCCCTTCCATTGCGGAGTCTCGACAATCAACACTGAGTCTGAATCTGCTTGGCGAAAAGAGGCATGTGAGTAGTGAGAGTGAGCCCGAGTTCCACAGCCAAACAAGCGAAAGGATCCAAACAGACTGGCGCACTGCAAAGCTTGCGAGTACGCGGACAGTAAACGAACTTCCGCTATCACACAAGGAATCTCGAGCCATTCGCGCCATTGTGGAAACTCGAGATCGTTCGCACTCAAGCTGTTGCGTTTAGTAGAGATGCTTGGTTGGCACTTAGCGCGACCTATCGACTGAGGCTCCGACTAGCCATCTTTGCATTCCGGTTTGAGAGGCTGTATGGTGCTGGTTCCGAGTTTGAGTGGCTGTGCTATGCTGGTTTCATCGCGAAGCTGATATCTGATTGAGAACATGCGCTCAGGAGAGCAAAGAGCGGCACTCTGAACTCTGAAGGAGTAAGTGTGCAGGCATCAATCCGCAGTTTGAAGAAGTTGGCGTCTTGCCAACTTTGTCTGACTTCTGATACCCGATGGGTACACCCTACATCTTGGTTTGAGTATGCTATGAAGAATGACAATCGGTTGCGTGAGTGTGGGTATGTGGAGCGCCATGTGAACCGTACGGTGGAGCGTACTGTGAGTTCACTCACTTTCGTCGAACTTTCGCACTGGTCCAGTCTCCTGCAAAGTACGAGTTCCGGCTTGGGATGTTGGGGCATACTGAGCGCAAGTGAAGTGGTTCTTGGGTTCGCAGCCAACGAACGCTTTCTCTTTGGTCATTCCGCAACTTGGACACCAGCGCGTACAGCACACCCACCACTGTCACTTTCTCTCTCGCCACTCCGCCTTTCACCACCACACCACCCCTCTCTTCATCACTCCAACAACCACATACAATGGCGACTCGGTGTCAGTTCGAGAACAGTAACGAGATTGGCGTCTTCTCCAAGCTCACAAACTCGTACGCGCTCGTGTGCGTCGGTGGCTCAGAGAACTTTTACTCGACGTTTGAAGCCGAGCTCGCAGACCACATCCCGGTCGTGCACGTGTCGCTCGCGGGCTGCCGCTTTGTCGGTCGCGTCGCAGTCGGCAACAAGCGCGGGCTGCTGCTGCCAAACACGACGACAGACCAAGAGATGCAGCACATCCGCAACTCGCTTCCCGACTCGGTCGTCGTCCAGCGCGTCGAGGAGCGGCTGTCGGCGCTCGGCAACTGCATCGTCGCGAACGACCACGTGGCGCTCGTGCACACGGACCTGGACCGGGAGACGGAAGAGATTGTCGCTGACACGCTCGGCGTCGAAGTGTTCCGCCAGACTGTCGCAGGGAACGCGCTCGTGGGCAGCTACAGTGCGCTGTCGAACCAGGGCTGCCTCGTGCACCCGCGCACGTCGGTGGAGGACCAGGAAGAGCTCAGTTCGCTGCTCCAAGTGCCGGTTGTGGCCGGCACTGTGAACCGCGGGTCGGACGTCATTGGCGCCGGGCTTGTCGTGAACGACTGGACTGCGTTCTGCGGCCTCGACACGACGTCGACGGAGATTTCCGTTGTTGAAAGCATCTTCAAGCTCCAGAACGCACAGCCGAACGCGATCTCCACAACCATGCGGAGTGCGCTCATTGACTCGATGACGTAATCAGAAGCACCTTGCATGCGACTTGTGCGACAACGCCGTGAAGACAAAGAAGACGAACGTCGACCGTGTGAATCGGAACCAGCGAGAGCGAATGGAGGAGAAGCGTGGGCGTATCGAACGCAGAAGCGAACGCTGTGGCGTGTGGGAGGCTAAGGTGTCCCCTTCCTTCTCCCACGCGCCCCACGTTCGCTTCTGCCGCTGCTTGTACACTCCGGATCCTCTTAATTTATCGCCAATAGATTACACAGTCGTCTTTCCTACAGTAAACCTACGGAGCCGCTGCATGAGGTTGCCGCAGCTGCTCGAGCTCCCACAGAATGACGTCGAGCTGCTTCTTGAAGTGCCGGAGCTCGACGTTCTTGGCCGCGATCGCGCTCTCGTGCACGCGTGCCATCTGGAGCTTCTCGAGCTCGCTCGACTGCGTCGCTTTCGCGAGCAGCACCTTGAGCTCCGCTTCTCGGAGCACGTGCTTCTGCATGAGCGTCTCGATCTTGAGCTCCAGCGACCGGTACTGGACCATCGACGGCGTGCGCGGCACTGCGAGCTGCTCGCGCAGCTGCGCGACGTCGTGCTCAAGGAATGGCACGCGGTCAGCGAGCTCTTGGAGCGGCCGCAACGCCTGTTCGGCAGCGACTGCACGGTGCTCGTGACGCTGCTTTTCCGTCGCCAGCGTCTTAAGTGCCGCCTCCTTCTCGTCACGCTGGTCGCGCACGTGCTGCTCCAAGCAGGCGACACGGTCCGTTGCTTGGCGCAGCTCGAGCCGGTGCGCTTCTGTCAGTGCTGCAATCTCCTGCTGGGCTCGTGCGACCTCCTGTGCGCTCTTTTCACGCTGGGACGCGGACGTGTCTGTGCGACACTGCGGTTCGTCCTGTGCTGCTGCGTGCGTGTGGAGCGTACTTAACGTCTGGACTAAGTGCGCACGCGCCTCTTCGCTCGCCTTCAGCTGCGCTTCCACGTTGCGAACGTACGCACTCAGCTCACGATGCTTGACACTGAGCGGTGGACTCTCAACTGCTGGTCGCGAGTCTGTCTCGAGCTTCTCAACCGGCTCTTCGTCTGCGCCTCTGGCCACCTCAAAGGCGCTCACGTGAGCGCTGAGCTTCTTGACCGCCGCTTCACGCTCGCGCAGCTGGCGCTGGAGGTTCATGATGACGGTCGTTGAGTCCGCGTACGAGAGCCCGTGCAGCTCTCGATTCGAAGCGCCGCCACCGCCACCGCCAGGCTGCTGCTTCCGGAGTGCCCGGTACTTGGCGTCCCATTTCTTCTCGAGCTCCTTGATCTTCTCCGTGTAGAACCTGCGCACACGCGCGACTTCGTCGTCGTCTGTCGGCGGCTTCGGGACAACGCCAGCACCACGCTTTAGAGTCAGTGCACCACCACCAGCTCTCGTGGAGCGAGAGCCATGGTGAGCGTGCTGAAGTTGCTGCTCTTGCTCGCGGATGCGCCGCTGGAAGAGCAGCACGAGCTTCTCCTGCTGCTGGCGGAAGCTCTTGAGCGTCGTCTCGCTCGTCGCGTGGAGCTGCTCGAGGTCCGAGTCTTTCGCTTGTAGCTGCTGTTGAAAGTCTTCTTTCATCGCTGCGAGCGTCGCGTCCTCTTCGGCTTTGCGGGACGCGAGGAGGAGGGTGACGAGGCTGTCGGGGTGTCGCCGACGCAATGCGTCTTCCATCGCTACGATCCGGTGCTCGAGCTCGCTGATGCGACGCACGTCGGCTGGCGACCGACGCACTGGCGACTTGCTGGGCGTGCCTGCACTCTGTGGGCGAGCGACTGGAGGACGCGCTGCCGAGAGCTCCTTAACCTCGGCTTTGAGACGCTCGAGTTCGTCGTCTTGCGCGTCCAAGAGCTGCTGGTTCTCAACGTACCAGTCGAGTTTCTTCTGCAGCGACGCCCGCGCACGCTCTGCCTCGGTCTTGACCCTCGTGAGTTCGTCCTGGAGCTCCCGCACCCGCGTCGTCTCGTCCGCAATCTTGGCGAGGTCGACGCCTTCGTAGCGGCACTCGAGCTCCCGCTTGGCTTTCTTCACACGGTCGAGCGCGACTGTGAGCTCGTTCTCTCGCGTCTGGTGGCGTGCGTGGGCGGCAGCGAGCTCGTCTTGAAGTGATAGCGCGTGTGCTTCCGCTGTCAGTCGCGCCTCGACAGCAGCGTGGTACTGGCCCATCGAGAAGCTGTCGGTCGCCACCGCTGGCTTTCGCTCCGCATCGTCCCGTGCGGCCTTCAGCTGCCGCCGCAGCTCTTCGTTCTCGACGTGGAGGTCGTACTGCGCACTTTTTTGGAGCTGCTTCAGTTGCCGCATGAGCTGCTCGTTCTCCTTCTGGAAGGCTCGAATGAGCGTCTCTTGCGTCTACGCACACACGAACGCACACGAGAGAGTCACTCACTCCCTTCGCCTCCTCACTGGCAGCCAAGCAGACTCACCTGCATCTCCTTCTGCAATGCTGCAAACTCGGTCATCGACACTGTCGCAGCACCTTGAGGCGCGTTGATGCCGCCTGTGCGACGCAAGCGACGACCGCCACCCTGTGTTCCGCTAACACTCGGTGTCTCCACGCGGTCAGCGCTGTCACGTAAACCAACTGATCTCTCACTGTCGACGCTGTCGGCGGCGTCACCGGCCCCGTCCCCCGACACGCGGATGTGGTGCTTGAGCTGCAGAACCTGGCGTTGTGCGTGCTGCAGACGGAGCGTCAACTCGGTCTCTTTCTGCGCACTTGACCGCACAGCGACCTGCTGGCGCTCGTGCTTGGCGCGTCGGGACTGGCGCAGGAACGTTTCCATCTCCTCCGACTCGGCTTCCAAGTCGATCGGAGGTGGAACTGACCAGAGCGACTCGACAGTGTCAACGACAGTCGACACTCGTCGACGCGCTGGTTCGTCTCCACTGCCGTGTGTAGGCAGCGGAGTCGGGACGATCCGCAATGCGGACACGCAGTTTTGGAGATACTCGAACCGATCGACTGGATGGCGCGTCCGTGGCAGTTCGTCGTGAAGTTGTGACGTCATTGACGACGACGGACGGTCACGAGCTGTTGGAATCTCGTTGTGCGGATGCACGTCTGCTCGCCTCTCGCTTCGATCGCATGCGCACACGAGTCACACGACGTCTTCCCAGCTCGGCGACCCAAACGCCACAACACACGCACACACACGCATACGTACAGAGCAAAGGCGTGAAAGTGACTGTCGTGCTCGTCGTCGTCTGGCGGTGGTGGTGGCGGAGGAGACTACGAGGCACTCGCACGAGCCGTCGTTCGTTGAGAATGAGGATGGGGACAGCACTCATCTACGACCGGAAGCACGCACGCACCATCGGAAACGCGTCCTGAGCGCCTTCGGGACTGGCGTCTTGCACCAGCGTGTCCGCTCCAGTGCCAAAGTGCAGTGTCACCGAGTCGTCAATCGGATCTTGGTGTCGATCGTCTTCGTGCTCAGTCAGAGTCGTGACAGTTGTCGTCAACGCAGTTGGCGCTGCTGGTGGATCGGGCGAAGCACCACTCAGGACTGGGCCAGCCACTGGCTCCGCCAGCGGACGTAAGTACCAGCTCGGGAGCTCGGAAGCTGGTGCTTCTGGTGTAATGACGTGGGGTTCGTCACGATCAGCGGTGGTCGTGTCCTGTGAACGACAAGCTGCAAGCGTCAGCGTCGCAACCTATACAAAAGAATTGGAGCACAGTGTACGGATCTCAACCTGGCCGTCTCGATCGGAGTCAATGCGATCGCTGTCGTTCGGTTCTGGAGCGTCTCTGAGCGTCTCCTCTGTCTGGCAGAGAGAGAGAGAGAGGGAGGGGAGAGGAAGAGCAATGAGGATCGCATATACACCTCCAGTCTCTTCGCTCTCTCTCTCTCGCAACCACCAGCGCTCACTTCAAAGTCTTCGTCTTCGTATCCGAACGTGTCGCTCGTCGCTCCCTGCGCTCCACTCGTGTCCAGCGCACTCTCGTCCACGCCGACGCCCCCACCTGCGCTGCTGGAGAGCATGTGGCTCTCGTCCTGCTTGAGAGAAGGTCCACTGAAAGAAGAGTCCAGGGAGAAGAGCTCCTAGAGCACGCATGCGCGTCTCAGACCTCGTGCCTCTCTGAGACGGACAGGAGGACTCACCACCCTTCCACCACAGTAGCCCACCTTCATCCTGTCGAACTGGCTCGCGAAAGGCGCCTCGCTGTCGCTCTTGGACGCGTTCACGTCGCTATGGTCTCTCTCCGGATACGACGCCAACGACGCGAGCTCGACACCGCCAGCCGTCGTCTGGTCCAGCTCGAACCCGTCGTCCTCGTACTCGTCCGTCGGCTCAGGTTCTTCCTCCTCCTCCTCCTCCCGTTCACCGTCCGTGTGGCTTTTCGAGTCCAACGCGTCATCGTGAACCGGGTAGCGAGGGTCTTTACGTCGACGCCGTCACAGACTTCGTCAGACCCAACATTCGCTTTCTCTTCGGCCTTACTGTGGACGAGACCGCACCTGCTTCGCTTTCTTCGAGCGCGTTCACGTTGACAGCAAACTTCTCGCTATTGAGACTCGACTGTGCCATCATCACCCACCCAACCAGCGAGTCAGTACCAACATCACTGGGTCAAGGCACTAAAGCCTCCAGTGATATCAAGGTGATATCCCACTCACCATGGAAAGTCGGGACCGCTCGAACTGCTGCCTCGAGCGCACGCCGACCTGGTTCCATGAATGCCCCACATTCCGCACCGTCACTCAGCCAGGAGGTCCTCAACATCCGCAGGTGTGTGGCTCCTCGAACACACCTCAAAGTCGGCCGATTCCATTCCCAGCGAGTCCGAGAGGCTCAGGCGCTTTGCATCCAAGTCGCTACTCCCGTCCCCAGCTTCGTCCTTTCGCTCTTGTTCTACTGTCACTGTCGCTGTCGGCAGCGCTGTCTGCTTGCTCAAAGCCACCGACCTGCTCAGCCGATCCTCTTTGCCTGTGCGTGGGGACTAACACAGCCAAAGAGGACGTCAGTTTGGCTGTAGTACGTTCTTACGTGCCCTCGTGTATGTGAGCTCGTGCATCCCGTTCTCCAACGCACCTCGTCCGAATGCTTCTCCTCATCGCTGGGCTCATCGCTCTCTGCTCCCTTCACTGCCACTGCGGAAGGTTGAAACGTAGAGCTGCCTGTGCGTCTCAGGATCTGCGCAACACGGTCTTCTAGCGACAGGACCTGTAGGGCGGACAAAGACGTCGGACAAAGACGTCGTTCATAAGACACACAATGGCGTTGGCACACATTAGGCTGATACACAACGTACCTCACGCTTCTGTGGCTGTGCTTTTGCTGTCGCCTTCTTCTCCTTCTCTCTCGTCTTCTTCGTCTTCTTCGTCTTCTTCGTGGCGTCTCTGGCGTCCGAGGTCCTCTCGCTGTCGCTCTGGAGGTGGAACGACGCGTCCAAGTCGAATCCGTACGGGTCCAATCTGTAGACACCCGCACGTAGTAATCCACACACCATACCACCGGTCAGTTACTCACCAACAGCAGCGCACACTGTGGCAAGAGCAGCGACGCACTCGAGAGCATCGCTGCGGGACGCCGCGTAACTCGGTGGCGGCTCCTCCTCCTCGTCCTCTACAGCACTCTTCTTCCCGCGTTTGGTCCCCTTTTTCGGCTTTGCGGTCTTACGCTGCGACTGCCGTGAGCTCAGCAGTTTGCTGGACGCGAGCAGCACTGCGGCTGCCGACGTCACCGCTGCCGTCGAGCGCGCCGATGCGGCTGGAGTACGCAAAGGCCGCACGTCCGGAGACGATGGTACTGACACGTCATCGCTGTCTTTGTCGTCGTCATCATCCTCCTGCAAAAATCTGCCCTGGGTGGCGTGAGAGCGGCAGGCGACGCCAGCACGCGCCAGTGAAGTGAACGCACCGCTCGAAGTCGTCGTCATCGTCGGACATCACGCAGAGGTGTCGCTTCGAAAAATGTCGAAAATGTCGAAAATATGCAGTCGGATTTAAGTGAGTTTCTGTGGTGCCGTCACTCTCTTCATTTATTCAAGGAAGGACTCGAGCCAAGCGGTTGACAACAGGAAGGAGGCGCCGGACGTCGTCAGTCCGCATTGAACGAGAGCGACTGCCAGCAGACATGGGCGGCGACGGTGCGTCGCGAATGCATGAGAAGGCCGTTGGGTAGTGTGAAGCTGGAGGGAAAACTGGCGACTTTATGAGAAAGAGAGGGGGAGAGGTCTTGTCACCGTGGGATCTCGAGAGCCTGGAAGCTGGTTGTAAGAGGAAGACTCGGTACTTATCGCGTGTGCGTGAATGTATGGGCGTCGACCGTCATGACACAGGAGAGAACAAGGCGGACGCGGTCCCCGAGGGCGAAGCGCCGATCCAGAACACGTACACCTTTTGGTACATTAAGCGCAACGCAGGCAACAAGGCGGTACGTTGGACTCCGCACTACCTCCACGACTGCTTGCTGGTTACCACTGTAGTGGTGTTCTGACGGGTTGTTTTGCGTGTGGACGATGGCTGCAGGAGAGCTACGAGAAGAGCATCAAGGAGCTCGGGGAGTTCAAGACGGTGCGTCTGTGCGCTCAGCTTCAGTGAGATGATCGCACTGGTTGCCCCAGTGTTGTACAGACAACTCACCCTCTCGTACGCGTCTCCTGCATGTGTGTACGTATCGCTGCGGCAGGTGCAAGGCTTCTGGCGCATGTACAACCACATGATGCGGCCGAACGACCTCCCGAACACGATGGACTACCACTTGTTCAAGACTGGGATCAAGCCAATGTGGGAGGTGCGAGCGCGTGCAGCCAGCCACCCACTACTCAATCAACAGATGATACACTGACGCCTGGGAGTGCTTTGTGGCCTGTAGGACAATGCGAACCGTCGAGGTGGCAAGTGGATGGTGCGCCTGCGCAAGGGCATCGCGTCACGGTACTGGGAGGACCTGGTGCGTTGTGGCTTGTGTGCGACCGTATCGTCTGCGTCTATGAGCGAGTGGGACTCACATAGGAGCGGGACTCGTGCGTCGCAGGTGCTTGCGATTATTGGCGAGCAGTTTGACGTTGGGAACGAAATCTGCGGCGCCGTCATCTCTGTGCGCTACAACGAAGACATCATCTCGCTCTGGAACCGGAACGCCGACCACAGCGACGCACTCCGGACGATCCGGTGCGTTACGCATCCGGGCGGGCTCTTGAGACGGGTGCTCGTCCGTGCGCAACCTAATAACGCTCGTGACCTACGCTCTCCCTCTCTCTTTCTCTGTGGCGTAGCGACAAGATGCAGGAAGTGCTGAACCTGCCGCACTTTGTCTCGCTCGAGTACAAGCGCCACGATGCGTCGCTCACGGACAACTCGAGCTTCCGCAACACGACGCTGTGGCGTTCAGACAGCGGGAAAGTCGCGGCCGACGGCAGCAGCAGTGCGACGAACCGTGAGGGACAACGGAGCAGCGGCAGCGGCCACCGGTCGTCGTCAGGAACGTCCGGTGGCGCGAACCAGAAGGACACGGGCCACCGAGGAGGCGAACGCGGAGAGCGCAGTGACCGTACCGAGCGCAGTGAACGCAGTGAGCGTAGTGGAGACGGAAGCACCCGCTTTTCCCGCGACCGGTTCGAGAAGCAGGCGAGCAGCAGCGGTACTAGTGGCCACGCGCGCTCTGGGTGGCGGGAGAGCGGTGGCAGCGCGAGCGCCAACAAGTCGCGCTCGTTCACCAAGTCGGCGAGCAGCGCAGGCGAAGACGGGAGCGGTGGGAGCGAGCGACCGAGCAGCTCGGACCGGCCGAACGCGTGGCAGCAGAAGTAGGTGGCGCACTGGGAGAACTGTCGTCGAGCCGTTCAGTTCCTTCTTGTAGAGGCAGCGGCGTGAGAGCGACGCGAGCAGAGCAGCTAGGGACGCAACACGGCCCTCATACCACCAAGACCAGTCACTTGGCGAGAGACTCTGAATCGCTAGCTCCACCACTCGTGTTCATCGTCGTCCACTGCAGCCACACAATGTGAGCCAGCAGTGCTGCTATTTCGATCTTCGTCACACTCGCAGTCACTGCCACATGCTGAGCTGAGCTCCCTTCCCTCTCTTGAGAACACCACAACACAGCAGCAACAAGTCCACCATGGACCAGCAGACTGCGCTCCGAAATCGCAACAAAGGCGTCGAGCTGTGTGCGATCGTCCGAGATGGTTGGTACTCGTCCCGTCCTCCCCCTCCTTCGACTGCCTACTACTCTTGTCCTTACGACACGTTGGAAGACACCCTCACACTCACGCCCTTGATCGCGTCTACCACAGAGCAGGAGCGCTTCCGGAGTCACGACCCGAACCTCCAGGCGGCCCTCGACGACACGTACGAGTACATGACAAAGCATCTCGACCCAGTGCTGAGCAAAGCCATCGAGGAAGTGCTGCTCTACCAGCCAGACCAGACTGCCGACTTCCTCGCGCACTTTCTACGCGGGACGCTCAACCCGACGCAGTTCACCTACGTTGTACGTTGGAAGGCGTATCGATCTATCATCTCTGCTTGGCCTGGTAAGGGTCGTCCTGAACTGACGGGACCGATAAGTGCAGAATGTCAAGCGACAGCAGTACTTTGACCGCAAAGTGCGCCACCTCGTCGCGCTCAGCATGAGCTCGGCTGTGGCCGATCGCCCCGCCGACCCAACGACGTACTTGGCCGAGTTCTTTGAAGCGCGCACCAAATTCTACTGACGAGAGAGATGCTGACAAGGACTGGACGTAAGCGACGAGTGTTCGCTAGTCAAAGACAGAAAGAAGAGCTCTCGTTCTCAACCACATCACTCGCCAGCTTTCTTACAGAGCGATTGCGTCGCCAGCAACCACACGCCACTCAATCCTCCATCCGGAACCGCTGCACTTGATCGCTGCGGGTCAAATGCTGGAGCTCGTCGACCTTGTCGAAGAGACCGAACTGGCCGCCCGTGTGGACAAAGAGAATCGTCTTTCCCACGAACTTCTGCTCGCGCCACCCACGCAACCCAGCAGCACACCCACAACCATCAGATAGGTCGGGACTTCACACACTCTAGACTTTCTGAATGTCCACAGCGCGCCAACGCACCTCAGGGTTCTCGTTGAGCTCGCGGATGAGGTGGTACAGTGCTTTCCCCGAGTACACGGGGTCCATGAGCACGCCAGTCGCGCGCGCGACGTTCGTGATGAACTCGAGCTCGGCCTGCGTGCTCCGGGCGTACCCAGTCCCTTGGGCGTTCGTGATCTGCAGGAAGGCGCGAGACGAAATCGTCGACGGCGTCCCCATCTCGGGCAGGATGCGCGTGTCGATGAAGTCGTAAAAGTACTCGTCACTGTCGCACACAATGTACGCGTGCACTGTAGACAACCGCACCGCCCGACGCGAACTGTCAGCATGCGGACGGATGTCATGTCGCACTGTGGAGTCCGTGGCTCTACGGTGTACCTGGTGCCTGGTTGGTGAAGCGGACTGAAGCTCCAGCAGTGTTCTGCGCGTACAGGTACGAGCCGAGCCCAATGCCAGCAGCCGTGCCGCCACTCCCACATGCGAACGCCACGTCCGTGATCCCGAGTGCTTGCTCCTGTTGTACGGTACGGCACAGTCGACAGACACAGTGAGGCGAACCACCGTCCCGTTCTCTCGTACGCTCTCTCGCGCGCGACCGAACCTGGATTTGCGTGTTCAGCTCGTCGATTGCCTCAATGTAGCCCCAGCTTCCGAGCCCGTTGCTTCCTCCGACTGGGATCGCGTACGCCTTGCGGTTGTCTGCCTCGAGCCGCTTGCACGTGCGCTGCCCCACAGGTTCCCATTTATCAGTCTCTCTCACGTCCGCAGGCGATAGACAGGTAGAGACATCACCACCATCCGCCACCGTCGTGGCGTACGACGCGCACCTGGATCATCGCCTCGCTCCCGTATCGGCCATACTCTTGGCGAGTCATCTGGATGAGCGTGGCGTCCACCATCCTGAGCACGCGTCATGTGAGTGTGTTGTCAACTCTTTAAGACGAAGAGGCCAACTCCTCGTTCTGTATCGCCCAGCCACTGACCGAACCTGTCAAAGAGCAGGTTCCCAACCAGGCCCGGGTCCTCGTCCGCCTTGTTCGTGCGCAGCAGCAAGTACGAGTCGAGTCCGAGCATGCGGCTGACGCTCGCAGTCGCGCGGCAATGGTTGCTCTGGATGCCGCCACACGTCACAACGCAGTCAGCGCGCTGAGCGAGCGCGTCTGCGAGCAGAAACTCGAGCTTGCGGATCTTATTGCCCGACGTCTCCATGCCGCTAAAGTCCTGTGAGGGCGCACACGCACAGGCGCATGAACGCACACGAGGTGTACTCAGCTCTCCTTCAAGTATGTATACGGGGCAGTGAGGAGGACTAATGGTCGCACATCACGCTTGATGAACATCGTGACGCCAGCAGGCAGTCCCGGCGGCGAGAAGGGGAAGATCGGCGTCGGGAAGTGGCCAAGGCGCAGCTTCGTAGTCGGCGGATCGCGCAGCGCAGCCGCCCACTTAGGCGCAACGAACGGCACGGCGCGGAGCATCGACAACAGCGGCGACTTCTTCGACAGCGGAGACAACACGGACTGGGACTTCTGATTCCATGCAAATCATTCATTTTGCAACACCTGATACTGTACGACCTGGAAACCTGAAACAGGTTGAAGCGAACATGAACCGAATCAGATCGTTTATCCACATTGACCTCTCGAAAACGAGACGCTACAGTGTATGGGGTCAGCAGCGGATGTCCGCGAATGGATCGCTTTCGGCCCACCGCAACAGGAAAAGGAGCCGCGAAGGTCACCTGCGACGCAGAAAGCGAGCGCGTCCACGAAAGGACCTGCGATGTGGCGAGTGTCGACGCTAAAAGCGAGACTCTCGAGGTCAGCGAGGGCGAGTGCCTGCTGATGGCGCTTCATCTGCCGTGTCTGGGGTGCGATGCGTCGTCGCATTAGATTGCCGAGGCCGTAGCACCGAGAAATAGACGCGTTTGGGAGGCAGCAGAGGTTGGTCGACGTGGCTCCTGCTGCTGTCGACGATACGAGTCGTCAGTGCACGATTTGCCACCAGCAATACGAGCCGTCAAGCGCATCAGTTCTCTACGAGTGCAAACATGCCAGCAAGCATCGCAGAGGGCATCCAGAGCGTCGTGTACGGCCAGCTCGTGTCGCTCTTCAGCATTTCGAGCCTTGTCATGGCCAAGTACCTCCTCCTGCGCGATGTGAGCACGCCAGCGTTCCTCAGCGGCTGCTTCTACGTTGCGCTCTCGATCATCTGCCTCTCGTACTCGTTCCGGCAACAAGGACAGATACTTAACCAGCGTCTGAGCGTGGCAACACAGCCAGCGACACCACTCGAGTCTCCTGTGGTCTCGCCAGCATCCGTGAGCGCGTTCCCAGCAATCGACAGTGGCGACCTCGAAGCCGAGGCGCCGAAGCTACAGCAAAAGACGCAGCAGTCCGTGCAGGAGCCCCGATGGTGGTGCTACCCGATCGTAGCGTTTTTCGACCTCCAAGCGAACTGCCTCGCGATTCGGTCGCTCGAGTTCACTGACTACGCCTCCGTCGGACTGATGCTGAACCTCACAATCCCGTTCGTGCTGCTGCTCAGCTGCATCACGTTCAGCTACAAGTACTCGTGGCGCCACATCGCTGGCTGCACGGTTGCAGCTGTCGGCGGCCTCGTGCTCTTCCTCGGATCGTTCTGGCGCGACCAGACGGACGAGAACTCGCAGCAGCTCTACGGGTGCTTCGTGGCGCTGACAGCAGCGCTCATGTACGGTGCTTCGAACATCGCGAGCCAGCTCTACTTGAAAGCAGAGAGTGTCGACCGAGCGATCGAGTCGCTCGGCATGATCGGGGCGTGGGGAGCAGGACTCGCGATCTTCCAGATGCTCATCCTCGAGCGCATTGAAGTGACTGCGATCGTCTGGACGACAGAGCTCGCGATTTGCTTCACTTCGCACATCCTTGCGATGCTGTCGTTCTACTTGCTCGTGTCGGTGCTGCCTCGGCCAACGACAGCATCACCAGTGTACAACCTGTCGATCCTCGCGTCGAACCTGTACCTGGCGTTCGCGTCGTGCTACCTCTTTGCTGAGAGTCCACACCCGTACTTCTTTGTCGCGCTCGCACTCGTCCTCTCGGGACTGACGGTCCACTGTGCCGAGCACTCGCGCGCCAGGAAGCAGCAGGAGCAGCAGAACCAGAAATCGCACGTGAGCTTCGGCTCGATGCGCACGCCGACAGATCTAAAGCTCGTGGCGATCCAAATCGAGCAGGCTGCTCTTTGAGGCTTGTAAGACGAATGCATCAAGATCAAATAGAGTGCATGAGCCTTCGTAGTACAACCAGGCAAACTCAAACGAGCATATCCGACAGCATTGCAGTCGATTTCACTGCTATATCACTGAAAAGTGATATTTGCTCGATACACAAACGGTTCTAAAATTCAAATATCGAACTTAGCCGGGTGATAAACCACATGTACAGCTGTGCGGGGTCATAACTAATTGGTCACCAAAACTCAGACAAAGTTACAAATTCGTTACCAAACTAATTTGATATTACTAATTGGTTACCAAACATTGGAAAAAGTACTAAACAGTTACTAAACATATTTAATCTTACTAATCCATTACTTGTCCT